>JAMZAV010003176.1:0-85685 GCA_024449915.1 Sweltsa coloradensis | reverse complement strand
TGCTGGCATATCGCAAAACGCATTATCCCCGAGATCTTTCCGGTTTGAATACAGGCCTTCTCGTCCCCCCTGTCCCGGAACTGGATCAGCCCCAAGAAAGTGGAGTTCGACGGAGTGATCGGATACGCACCAGAAATTCTCAAATGTGATGTACTGGTTGTGAAAATGACCTCATAAAAATGTAATGCATTTTTATAGAAGGCGGGGCCTGATCATGGTTACTGTTTGTTTTGTTGTGGTTATTTTGTTTTTCTATGGGAAGCCTTGTCTTGGCTTATATTTTTGTAAGTATTTAATTTTATTGTTTTCTGAGGATAGCCCACACAGTTGGGCTGAAACGTCAAACGCAATAAAAGCAGATTCTACGCGGCGAAATGTCCCGACCAGTTAATTGTGTTAATTATCATCACTTTTATTATCTATCTATCTATTTAAAGATTTGCAGTCTCGGAAAAGAAAGAAATTAGTATCATGATTATAGAGAGAATATTAAACAAGACGAATGACGAATATTCGGGTAATATGAGCAAGACAGTGGAATTTCGAAAGTGACCGTTTACTCTTTAGTATTGAGATCAGAACTGGTACAGTATGTCTTTGAACTGTGTACTGACAGTGACAGAGGCGTGCGGGGTGGCGTCCCCGATGGGCTAATCATTTAACGCCAAAACCAATTTTGACAATTCCATGCTACACAGTGATGAAAGCTGTGATATGGGTACGATGGGATAATAAACAGTTTAGGTTATGACTTATGAGACGTACATGTTTACTGAATGCCTAGCCATCCATCACTGACTCGCACTTCCCGTGTCTGCAAGATCTATCTACATCGAGATATCGATTGTCGCTGAGGTCGAGGTTACAAGATCGACATATTAATACATCTCCCTTCTTAAATTAATTTTTGATTGAAGTGTTCACAACTCAGTCTTTCACAACTCACAACCTGACAGGAGTGACGATTTTCCTGCCACTTCTGGCTTGATATGGGGAAGGACTGTTAGTTTGTGCCATACTTGATTCTACAGCTAATCGGTGGATACATTGATATGGTATCCAACGTGATTTCTTCCTCTAGTGTTGTAGTGTTACAGAATTAAGAATGGGGAGTCTTTCAGGTGCCAATTGAATTTTTGTCCCATCAGGAATGAGGAGTCTGCGGTTTCTTTCCACTATTCCACTATTTCATTATTGTTTATGATAACACCTGGGCACCACTTATCTTCCCTTTGTACTCTCACTTGAGAGCCATTCTTAAAAGGAGGTAGATCCTTTGCATGCTTGTTATAATAATGCTTTTGTACCTGTTGTCTTTCTAGCAAGTGTGACTTGGTTTTAATTAAATCAAGTACCTTGGGTTTGAGCATGGTGCTCGTAATTGGCAAAATACGGTACCATTTATTTCCTGGAATATATAGTAACAATTCTGCAGGTGATTCGCGGGTACTGTCAAGGAGCGTGTCAAGGAGCATTGGAGTTGTCTTGAATCAGTTTTACTATAGGCGCCCACGCCACGACCCGCTCAGCTTAAACCCAACATCACCATTAAAATTGTTTGGTGTTTTAGCTATTTCAATGGACTCTCTAACCAATCGTGGTAGTAACCGAGGCTCCTTGCAAACTATTGTAGCACTATCAAACAGAATTTCATGTCTTGGATTATTAGCATTTTTACAAGCATGTTTAGCAACCGCCGACTGTTCTTCTCGAGCATGCCTACAATGCGCTTTATGTTCTTTCAATCTTGTTCCTACTGTCCTGCATGTTTGGCCTATATAAACCAATCCACACTTGCAAGGAATTTGGTAAACACCACTCTCTTGCAGTGGAATTATTTCTTGACTGGCTTCATCAAATGGGCTACCTTTTTCCATGGAGTATAAATAGTTTTTATATCTTTTTTGGCTAAAATGCGACCGATTCTGTCCGTCGTGTACTTCACGTAAGGCAGGAAAGCTCTCGTGATGTTACCGGAAGCCTCATTTTCAACTATCTCACGGTTGGCAGGTCTCTGTTGTCTTAGTTGCAAAGCAAAGCACATCTCGGACTTAATTCAACATTGTCTCTAATCCATGTTCTTTGATTTTGAAGGACAAGTGTATCAACAAACTGAAGGCACTCTAAAGGGCAGCCCTTTATCTCCAGTAGTAGCCAATCTCTTTTTGGATGATTTCGAGTCCAAAGCACTGGACTAGGCCACACTTAAGCCAAAGATTTGGCTGCGATATATAGATGACATCTATGCAGTTTGGCCACATGATTGGGAAACACTTAATGCATTTTTGGTCTATTTGAATAGCATCCATCCAAGCATTCTGTTCACTATGGAATTAGAGACAAATGGCCAACTAGCTTTTCTGGATATTCTTGTCACGAGGTGAAATATACCTAGCCACGCAGTTTATCGTAAACCCACTCATACCAACATGTACCTGCATGAGACATCCCATCACCACCCTCCACAGAAACAGTATGTTATTGACACGCTGGTAACCCGCTCTAATCAGACTGTCAGATAAAGAAAGTTTAGGGAGGGAAAAGGTGGTGCTCAGAGAAGCATTATTAAACAATGGCTACAGTAATGCAACCATCAACAGGGCTTTTAATAGACCACAGAGACCTACCAACCGTGAGATAGTTGAAGATTAGGCTACCGGTAACATCACGAGAGCTTTCCTGCCTTACGTAAAGTACACGACGGACAGAATCGGTCGCATTTTAGCCAAAAAAGATATAAAAACTATTTATACTCCATGGAAAAAGGTAGCCCATTTGATGAAGCCAGTCAAGGATATAATTCCACTGCAAGAGAGTGGTGTTTACCAAATTCCTTCAAGTGTGGATTGGTTTATATAGGCCAAACATGCAGGACAGTAGGAACAAGATTGAAAGAACATAAAGCGCATTGTAGGCATGCTCGAGAAGAACAGTCGGCGGTTGCTAAACATGTTTGTGAAAATGCTAATAATCCAAGACATGAAATTCTGTTTGATAGTGCCACAATAGTTTGCAAGAAGCCTTGGTTACTACCAACATTGGTTAGAGAGTCCATTGAAATAGCTAAAACACCAAACAATTGTAATGGTGATGTTGGGTTTAAGCTGAGCCAGAGCGGGTCGTGGGCGCCTACAGTAAAACTGATTTAAGACAACTCCAATGCTGGCCGTATCGCAAATAAATGCATTATCCCCGAGATCTTACTCCGGTTTGAATACAGGCCTTCTCGTCCTCCCTGTCCCGGAACTGGATCAGCCCCAAGAAAGTGGAGTTCGACGGAGTGATCGGATACGCACCAGAAATTCTCAAATGTGATGTTGATCTGGTTGTGAAAAAGACCTCATAAGAATGTAATACAATTTTATAGAAGGCGGGGCCTGATCATGGTAGCTGTTTGTTTGGTTGTTTTTAGGTTTTCCATGGGAAACCTTGTCTTAGCTTATATTTTTGTAAGTTTTTAATTTTATTTCTTGTTTTCTGAGGATAGCCCACACAGTTGGGCCGAAACGTCAAACGCAAGCAAAGCAGATTTGACGCGGCGAAATGTCGCGACAGGTTAATTGTGTTAATTATTTACCGGGCCGCGGAAGCCTTGAATTTTAATAAAGTGATAATAATAATTATGATATACACAGTGTTTAAAGTAGAATAGATGCAAAATAATAGTATGTCCTACTAGAATTTGAACTCATAAAGAAAAGTGGAATATGATATTGTGATAAGAATAGCTGATGGCACATAAACAGCAATGATATGTACAGTAGAACGTGTTTAATATGCATGCACAATCCAAGCTAGGAAGCGTGAAAGCACACACGTTTGTTACATGATTTCGGCTAAGGGAACATTTGAAAAAGAAGAAAATTTAAACAATTGCAATGCTTGTTTGTGGTTAAACTCTAGATAATTTTTAAATATTTTAATGATAAAATGAATTAACTGCAAATATTTACATGAAGAGGTAGTCATTGAAGGAGTAATAGCTGTTTGGTGTAAGATATGATCCCCCCAAAATACAAAAATTTGTAAAAAAAAAAACGGCAGCCAAGCTCTCCTTCCAAAGTCTTCGGCGTCTGTGAATGCTGTGAGATATAGAAGTTGAGCCAAGCATTTCATTCTTTCTCCCCAGTATTGAAAAGAAGTAAGATCATTTCGCCTGTTGACGAGCGCCAAGCCAACCATTTTCGCGGTAAAAAAAGTGAAAATTTTAAACTCAAAATCATAAAAAAAATTACTTGGCCATTGACTTTTTAGAGTCCTCGTACCAAAATCAATAGCCAAGTAACTTTTTTTATGATTTTGTGTTTAAAAATTTAACTTTTTTACCACGAAAATGGTTGGCTTGGCGCTCGTCAACAGGCGAAATGATCTTACTTCTTTTCAATGAGAATCTAGGGAGAAAGAATGAAAAGCTTGGCTCAACTTCTATATATCTCACAGCATTCACAGCCGAAGAAATTTTGAAGGAGAGCTTGGATGCCGTTTTTTTTTTTTTACAAATTTTTTTATTTTGGGGGGATATCACATCTTTTTGTTGTTTGTTTCATATCAAGACTTAAAATATGTGAAATACGCGTAAAGGTGGATACAGTGCCTTTAAAACAGATTGTCTAGAAATAAAAGCTATTATCTTTTTTTTGTTTACAATCTGTAGTTGGCAATATTCAATGTTTTTATTAAATTTAATATGGTTACGTCGTCTTGGGTTTTTGTGTGAATGATTTGTTGACCGGACTATAACACATTGACGCATAATTTTAACCAGCAATTAAAATATTAAAAATTGTAATTTATACAACATAACGTTTTTCCCAAAGTAAAGAGTGGTAGGGAACAGTGGGGGTGAAATATCGCTTGTCTCCTGGCGGATTATTGTGTTTTTGAGCGAGCGTAGCGAGCGTCTCCACTTGACTCTTATGGCTCGAATGTCTGTTTTTTTTTCTTTTTTTTTCTTTCTGTTACTGCTTCGATACAGGTCGCACCGTTTCTCTGATCGACCTGAAATTTTGCACACATGTACATACCACCTAGGCGGGTTGCTGTATAGTTTTTGAACAAAATCCGATCGTTGGTTATAAAAAAAAAAAAAAAAAAAAAAAATGTTCTGATCGTTATGAAATTTTGCAGGGTCAATAAGTACACATTCTTTCTTTTTTCAAATTTTCAGCTAAATCGGTTACGGCGTTAAAGACTTATTGGTAATCATAATTCGAAAAATGATGCTAAAAAATGAAGGAGGCAGTGAAGATACAAAGATACACTTTAGAAGGCATTACGTGAATAAGTACAATGCAAGATTTTGGAATAGTATACAGTGTACGGTTACAGCCTCGAATGCCAAAGAATTTAATGCCAAAACCTTTTTTTAACATTTAATGCCAAGCATTTAATGCCAAAGCATTTAATGCCAAAGAATTTAATGCCAAAAATTATACCTGGCTAAAAAGTCCATGTTACACTACCATATCGTATTAGACCATTAGGTGCTCAGGAAGCGACCCTCCCCCCCCCCCTCGAACTAATTTTCACTATAGCAGTTTTGTTCAGAAAAAAATCACGATTAATAATCCACCTGTTTGCCACTTGGCAGCTGGGGCGTTTGACCTCCAGGGGTGTCCAAAGTCAAAGTTGCGAAACTTTTTACCTGCTATAAACGGTCAAAGTTTTTGATAAAATTCAAAAATTATTTTTAATTATCATTTAACACATTATTTTTGATTTTTTAAAACAAAAGCGATTTCACTTTTTGTAAAGGGGTGCCCAAAATTAATAATAATCGATTTTACTGTTTTATACACTTTAACATTAAAGATTGGACATATAATCCGCATTAAAGCTTTATTTTATACATAAAATGAAAGAACCACTGTATTTAAAAAATAAATTATGCAAAAACAATTCAAGGGCTGTCCAAAATGTTGTGTTTTATATTATTGCTAATATACAACAATTTTTTTAAGTGATAAAAATATGGTCATGTTATTAAAATCAGTAAACCTGTCTAAGAATACGTTTTGTATCTGGGCCTTACTAAGAATAAAATTTTTATCAGGGTTGTCCTAAATTTTGAATTCAAATTACAGCAATTTGAGAGAAATATCTTAATAAAAATAGGGCAAAATGAATGTATTATTTTGGCCCAGTCATCACCGAATTTATATTCTAACCTAAACAATATAATGATGTGCTGTTTTAATACAGGGTTGTCCAAATAGTGTGTTGTGTTCTTGTAAAGAATTGTTTGAATAAGGTCAAACTCGATCATAATATACCGTCAGGTGCAAAGGAAGCGACCCTCCGGGGCCCCCGAACTAATTTTCACTATAGCAGTTTTGTTCAGAAAAAAATCACGATTAATAATCCACCTATTTGCCATTTGGCAGCTGGGGCGTTTGACCTGCAGGGGTATTCAAAGTCGCTTAATGTTGTTTTTAATATTGCCGTAGTTCTCTTCGCTCTTGTAAAATTTTCAAATATCTTTCAAAATACAATCACTAATATTATTCCCACATTTCTTCCCTGCCCCGAACCTGTGTCTACAAAATTTGTTTTCTCATATGTGAGAAAACACACAGACAAAAGTATAAAAGAATGGAATGTATTGAATCTTTATGTATGGAATCAATGTGTATGTACTTCTGACACTAATAATCATACTAATGGTCCTTCAGAAGTGCTTATACCGACTATATTGAATTACACATGTACATATACAGACATACATACAGATATGTACAGTTATTACGGACTCACTGTATAGTAATAATAATTGTACACCTAATTTTTTGTGATATTCAACTATAATCTTTAATTTAGAACAGCTAATCTCTTTCTCATCTCATCAACATACATCAAACATATACACCCTACAGACTTGGCAGGATATTAGTATCACCCTTCACAGCTACTATAACCCAAGGAGTTTGTGATGAAGGTGAAGCCATAAATACTGATTAGAGCTGCACGTAAGCCTATAGCTCGATGCTATTATCTTAATTTTTACTGTTTGTATTTTGTTGTACAAATTTGAAAGAAATAATTTTAGGTATAGAGAAAGTTTTTTCCATTGGCCGAGTTGTGATACTAATTAGCTATACACAATGCACAATAGGGCTTATAGGCAGCATATACAGCAGTCATAGCCAAACTGTGTGCATTATCTGGAACAAAAATGACTAGGTAGAACTGTATTCGTATCTACAATTTGACACCGCTAGTGCGTTTTGTATATCTAAATTATGGCAATGAGGGGACTTCTTCTCGGTGATTAATCAAGATGTTCAATCTTGTTCGTTATTACGAGAATTGTATTGGCATTTCCTAATGACAATGATGCATATCAGCGACCATAAGTAAATCAAGGTGTCTAGATGTATCGACTTCACCCATCCCTTGATTTACTTCTGTTCGAGGGTGTACTTTGATCAAGAGGATAAGAACGAGCTACTTACTTTTAATATAAACCATTGCAAACTCTCCGAATATGGTTCTTTCTGCCGTATAGTAGGCCTACAGACTTTCTGCATCCCATCTATTTTGACTAGTTTCCCTGTGCATACTATAAACAGGGTTGAATGTGAAATAAATGTATATAATTCTAAAACAATTTATGCGTCCCTATTAGCTTTAAAAGTATACTCAAATGTACATCTGGAAAGAAAGCCACAAGCTGCATATTCTTACTGGAGATTTTGGACAACCTTGTGATAATTACAGAAAATAGTAAAATGCACAATGAAATTATAGAAAAACATTTTCACCGTGCAACGGCGTGCATGCGGTTTGGAGTTCAAACATTTAAATAAGTATGAATAATTATTGTTGATCAACTTGCAACACACGAAATATTCAATCATTTAGTATAATTGTAACTTCCTACACGATACTCCTAAAATATAGACGTCCCAGTTACCAAATGACAAATATGCATTCGTGGAAAAAGCATATAGTTTCAGCTATAAGAGCATAGCCCTTTTTTTTAGTTCGAGGGGATGATTTTCATACAGATGTAAAAAGGCTGCTATATGTTGCATAACATCATATATCTTTTTGGACAACCCTGTATATCCCATAAACAAATCCGTAATTGTTGTTTTAGGGTTGCACATCGTGCACAATGTTAGGTTGTGCAAACTAGGGAAACGCCAAAGTCGTTGTTAAACGAGTGAGTGAGCCATGTGTTAAGTACCCGATTACATTACTTTTCTTCCCCCTACCTTGGGCCTACCTAGCCTATCATAGGCTAGAGAGGCGCATTATGACCTTACAGTTGACGCGCCCGTCCCCGTATACCAACTAAACTTTAAAAACTATTATTTATACGAAAATAATTATCAAACTTAAATGCAAATGTTCCCGGTACTCACCACATGACTCGCTCACTCGTCTCACTACGACTTTGGCGTTTCCCTATAGTCTAGTTGGCTAAGGCGCCCTTGTAGCCGAAATGTGAAAGAAGTGAGTTCAATTCCCTGGTCGGGAAAGATTTTGTAATTTCTAGATTGTATTTCAAAAAAAATTGAACATGATTTGAAATGCATAATATAACGCAGTGTTGTCCATCATCTGTGGCAATAGGGCCTACTATGGTAAACATAGCCAGTACGAAATACGTGAAAATATTGCAAGGTTTACTCAATCTACGAGCGAATTTTGTGGGTACCTTGACGTGCAACATTCGACAGACCTTGCATGGGCACGGCATTTCACGGCCAGGCGAATAATAAACAAAAAATATATTTTCAAAATCTAAAACATTGTACCCGATTACATTACTTTTCTTCCCCCTACCTTAGGCCTACCTAGCCTATCATAGGCTAGAGAGGCGCATTATGACCTTACAGTTGACGCGCCCGTCCCCGTATGCCAACTAAACTTTAAAAAACTATTATTTATACGAATATAATTATCAAACTTAAATGCATATGTTCCCGGGTACTCACCACATGACTCTCTCACTCGTCTAACTACGACTTTGGCGTTTCCCTAGTCTTGTTGGCTAAGGCGCCCTTGTAGCCAAAATGTGAAAGAAGTGGGTTCAATCCCCTGGTCGGGAAAGATTTTGTAATTTCTAGATTGTATTTAAAAAATAATTAAACATGTTTTGAAATGCATATAACGCAGTGAAGTCCATCATCTGTGGCAATAGGGCCTACTATGGTAAACATAGCCAGTACGAAATACGTGAAAACATTGCAAGGTTTACTCAATCTACGAGCGGAATTTGGGGGTACTTTGACTTAAAACATTCGACAGACCTTGAATGGACACGGCATTTCACTGCCAGGTAAATAAAAAACAAAAAATATCTTTTCAAAATCTAAAACATTGTCGTTAAAATAATTTCATAACATTGGAAGTCTATTTTTCAGTTTATTATTTCTTGTATGTTTAAATCGCAATGAATCTTGCTGATTTTGTTAGCAGTTCTCAATAAACTCGTACCGGATGTCCGTTTAAAATTTCAGCGCAATCTGTTCAGCGATTCGGCTGATTTTTAACGTACACACACACACACACACACACACACACACACACGCACGCACGCAGAAAAACAATAAGGGCCGTTTAAGTCGAATGGAAATCACTACGTTCGCTACGCTCACTCGTTCAAACAAATAATGAAATGCAGATAAACTTTACCTAGGAAAAATATATGAACATATGTTTGCATATGAGACATTGGACACCCCTATCGTCTAAACGCCCCAGATGTTAACTGACAAACATGCATGCATGAGAAGAACATAGTTTTCAGCTGTGAGAAAACACACACTGTTATAAGTTCGAGGGGGTTATATACGTACAGATGAAAGAATGGCCGCCACAAGTTTCATACTATTTTGTGACTTTTTGGACAACCCTGTGTATACATATAGCAAATCAGTAGGTGTATTATGTTTTGACATCATGTATGATGTTAGGTCTTGCAATCAAATTATAAAATGAAGATTAATTTGCATTGGAAAAATATTTTAACATATATTTGCATATGTGACTTTGGACACCCCTACCGCCCTAAACCCCCAGCTGCCAATTGGCAAACGGCAGAAATGGAAAGATCGATTAATTTCCTTTAAGAAAACATATGGTAGCATTAGTTGGGGGGGGGGGGGGAGGGGGGGTTAAGAGCCACCTAACGGTCTATATGTGCTCCGGGAGGATAACTACACTGAGCTAGTTTCCTGCTTTCACACAAGCTGCAATATCTCAGTGGGGTGGGGACTTCGTATATTATATCCTGTGTTTGGGACACAAACACCGGGAACGCTATACTCAAAGGCGCGTTGAGGATGTACGTGTTTGGTCAACTAAAGGTGCCCCTAATTTTAATGAAATTTCTTCAGTTTTTTCCCCGTAATTCGTAAAATAAAATACATACAGAGTACGATCAAGTTGTCTTCTCAAACAAAATTTAGTGCAAAATGTGATACCTTTCCAAAAACTTGGGGGGGGGGGAAACTGGAAAACACGCTGAGTTCTTAGTATTAACTATCAATTATTTTTTAAATTTTAATCCCTAAATTTTCAAAGTTAGTCTAAATTTGTCATGTTTGATAAAATTTTTGAAATCATTTTCATCGATTTTTATTTTAAAAAATATTGGTACTCTTGTCGCTTAGCGGGTCCAACCTCGTTTTTAACGGAAAGGATTTCGGGTGCGCTATTATCGATTATATCCTAGAACTAGCGCGGCGCACTGTAGCCAGCGGAAAGTTCGGCTAACCTAACAAAAGTACTTGATTTTTAATTTATAGTTTTTTTTTCATTGATTTTATTAAAAAAAAAACAGTGTTGAAAAGTTTGACCCGCTAAACGACAAGAGTGCCAAATATTTTGTAAAATTATTTTTGAAATAAAAAATAACGACTTTGGCGTTTTCCTAGTAAAATCATTGAACAACATTTGTGGTCCAGACCCTTGTTCAACAGCTGTTACATTCCAGACTAATGAAACGGCATGTTTAGTGTACGACCCCCAGACTAAGTATAGATAGGCCTACTGCCTCCAGCGTCAATGTAAGCCAATGAAAATTAAAGACAACTAAAATTTAGAAGTTGAACCCCGCGCCCCCCACCCCACCCGTGTCTACGCCACTGCTACTACACACCAAGCCACATAATTTGCGAACTCCTATGTACGCCACTGCATACACGGACTTTTCAAAAGTACTTTAAAATGTGCGATGATTTATTGAAACGGTCTATCTATACCCAGGTTTGTGTTGAAATTTTGATTGGAATGTAGTTGTAAGAAAGTCTATTTTATATACCTAATTGACATGCAATTCGTTGCAACGCAACTTTAAAAAAACACAGCAAACCTCTGTCCTCGCGCCGTGCCTGCTTGGGTGAAACAGGGGTTAAATAGATGATATGATGATAAATGAGCCCCGCCCCTTAGTGATGGTCGCTCCTTGCACGTTACCGTGTGTAACATGGACTTTTTGGGCCAGGTATAATTTTTGGCATTAATGCTTTGGCATTAAAATTTCCCTTTGGCATTAAATGCTAAAAAAAGGTTTTGGCATTAAATTCTTTGGCACTCCGGAAGTCACCCAGGGGTACAATGGGCAATATCCAGTTAGGCCTACACTGTGTGGTGGGCCTTATGGGAATGTCGTACTCGGGTCATGTTGCACGTACTGGTGCTCGCTCAACAAAGCGTCCAACTGAGCGTTTTTTCCCAGTTTATTATTATTACCACCATGCCAAATTTCATTGCTGATAACTCATTCGGTACCTTTATGGTGAATGCTGGAAATCAAGTAAAATAATATAAAATATTAGGGATGGGGGTTGAAAAAGTGTTGTTTAGAAAAAGAGAATAGGCTTATTAGGTTAAAAAAACATTAAAACATAATTTACTAATTTGAATAAAAATACAATTTTGGGGAAGAGCTATGAATTATTCCAATTTAAGGGATGATTTAGGGGAGTTTGGGGGGGGAAAAATCGCTTGCATCGCGACGAATTATTTTTCATATTAGTATGTAAAATCATGCCAAATTCCATGCTTATACTCATTAGGTGCCTTCATGGTGAATGCTGGAAAAACAAGGTAAAAATAAAATAAACTATAAGGGATGGGGGTTTAAAAATGTGGTTAGGAAATGAGAATAAGGCCTTGGGTAAAACACATTAAACATAATTTTATTTAATAACCACCTTATTTGAATAAAACATCAATTTTAGATTAGAAACTATGAATTATTCCGATTTAAGGGAGTGTTGAGGGTGGAATATCGCTTGCCTCTCGGCGGATTATTTTTCATATGAGTATGTACCATAATGTTAATTTCATGATTATAACTCATTAGGTGCCTTCGTGGTGAATGCTGGAAATTTAAGGTAAAAAAAAATATAAACTATTAGGGATGGGGGTTTAAAAAAAAGTGGTTTATATAATGATAATATGGCCCATTGGGTAAACACATTAAAACATTATTTTAAAAACTAATTTAAATAAAAATTCAAAATTTTTGGTTAGAGCTATGAATTATTCCAATTTTAGGGGGTGTTGGGTGTGGCATATCGCTTGCCTCTCGGCGAATGATTTTTTTATATTAGTATGTAGCATCATGCCAAATTTCATGCTGATAACTCATTAGGTGCCTTCATGGTGAATGCTGGAAATCAAGATAAAAATAATATAAACTATTTTGGGATGGGGGTTGGAAAAAATGTGATAAAGGAAATGAGAATAGGCCCATTGGGTTAAGCACATTAAAACATAATTTAAAAAACTTGAATAAAAATTCAATTTTGGGTTTTGATTTATCAAATTATTCCAATTTTTGGGAATGATTTAGGGGGTGTTAGGGGTGGAATATCGCTTGCCTCTTTTGGCGAATGATTTTTTCATATTAGTATGTACCATCATGCCAAATTTCATGCTGATAACTCATTAGGTGCCTTCATGGTGAATGCTGGAAATCAAGGTTAAAATAATATAAACTATAAGGTATGGGGGTTAAAAAATGTGGTTTAGGAAATGAGAATACGCCCATTGGGTTAAAACACATTAAAACACCCAATTTTAATAACTAATTTGAATAAAACATCAATTTTAGATTAGAGCTATGAATTATTCCAGTTTTAGGGGGTGTTGGGGGTGGAATATCGCCTTAATTGCCTCTCGGCGGATTATTTTTCCATATTATTATGTACAATCATGTCAAATTTCATGATGATAGCTCATTTGGTGCCTTCGTGGTGAATGCTGGAAAACAAGGTAAAATAATATAACTATTAGGGATGGGGGGGTTTACAAAATGTAGTTTATATAATGAGAATAGACCAATTGGGTTAAAACACATAAAAACATAATTTTAATTTAAATAATTGACTAAAAATTCAATTTTGGGTTAGAGCTATGAATTATTTTAATTTTTAGGGGATGATTTAGGGGTGTTGGGGTGGAATATTGCTTGTCTCTCGGCGGAAGTTTGTGAGTCTGAGGTACATCTAAGTGTGGTCCCCAAATTTCATAGTTCTAAGATGTACCCTTTTCTCTGTAGGCTCTATTCCTCTCTGGCAGAATCCACTACCCCCCCCCCCCCCCCAACCAAACCACCAGCCGGACGATTATCGTCGATATTTACGCACTTTTTTTTAACACAGAACGGGTTTTTCGGATTTGGGCTGATTTTTTTTTGTATGTCATGGACCACATATCAGGTCATATACCGAGTTTCAAGATTGTAAATCTTTCGGGACGGCGTGTGCAGATAGCTGAAAACCCCCCAACTCGGGTAGGAGTAAACAGGGTCTAGTCATCGCCTTCTAGCAGTCGCGTGCGCTTGGCTGCGGGCGAACGACCGTCGCCCTAGATTTTAACTTATGTTTGAAGGAAGGCAGGGTGGGAGAGGTTTTGATGTGGTCAGGGACTCAGGGAGCTTATTGTAGATAGAGGGGTGAGCCCAAACTCCAAACTGTTCAAGTATCGGTACAAACTTAAGTATGTTATTTTTTTGTATATAAGTATGCGTCTGCATTATTTTGACTCTCATGCAGCTTCTTGATCTAGTACATTTTCACATTCCTGCAAGACTCCACAGACTTTTCATCTGCCAAGAAGCAGACTATACATTTTCGTATAACCAAGAAGTTGTCATCCATCCAAACCTTGACATAAATCACCTAAATAGTCAATGTTTTAAAAAGATTTTCTTCGAATGTTCTCGACATTGTATTACCATTGAGTAAATGGTATTACATTGCAATCGTCATAGTTTTCTATTTGCATTTCGTTTAGTATATGTTATTTTGTGCACCTGAGTAGTCCTATTTAGATTTTGTATGATTTTTTTATATCATTTTTATTTTTGTGCTTTAGTATTTATTTTAATTTGATTTAAAAGTCTATATCGCACTTGTGGCGGTAATCTGTTGTTTGCTGGTAATAAATAAAGTAACAAAAATATCCCACGCATACAAAAAACTTTTAAAACTACAGCCAAACCTTACACACTCAAAAGCAACGAGATCTTAAAATTTATATAGTTCGTGCAAATTCTATTTTGCCAAGCTTTTCAAGTACCTATGTAGTTTGCATGTACGAGCTTGGCCTGTTTTTTTTAGATCACATTGCTTTTGAGTGTGTAAGTTTTGTCTGTATTTTCACATGTTTTTCTATGCGTGGGACCTCTTTTACTTTGCAAGTTCCATTGCAAAAACTTTAATAAAGTAGTATTAATTGCAATGGAATTATCAATTACAATAGAAAGTAAAATATCTCGTGGCCTGAGTAGTCTGGGTAGGCAACGAGTGTGTTAGCTCACTGCGGCTTGGCTGCGTAACTGCGTCGCCCTAACGGCATACGTAGCCCACCCATAGCAATACACATAATATTAAGACTATATCGTCCCGAAAGCCATACAGACAAAATCTTCTTCTGAACGATTTCAAATGTGTAAATTCTATATGAACGATTTATCTGGCCGTGATAATGATTGATATACATCGCACCCGATGATACCGTATTTTAGTATTCCATTGCGACATCCTGTAAGTTTCTCGATAACAAAGTGTAGGATTTAAGTTACCTATATTTCCTATGTTGTTTTACTAAACCCCCGTACCCTAAATTTTAGGATGTCTCGAAAGTCACGATTTGCAAATGCCGTTATCATTATTCTGATATTGAAATGAACTATATCAATAAACTGTCATACTCTAGTATGCCAACGATAATACAAATGAAGAATGCTAATAATGACAGGAGATCCATCTCCACCGCCCGCCACATGCACCTGTCTGTTGGGAGCGGCTAATCATATCCACATGGCACACGATGAGGGCTGTGTGGTCGGACAGGCGTTGACCTCCGGCAGGTGAGGTGCATGGCAGCTCGTGCAGTCTATATAAGGTGTCGTAATGGCTAATTGGTTTGATTAGTGCTGAAGATGAGTTCTAGGAAGTATGTTTTGAGTGGATGTGTGATCACTGTGGTCTGCTGTCTACTTCACGGTGGTCAAGGTTATAAACCAATTACTCAGGTAAAATAGAAGGATCTATTACTTTTAATTATAACATTAATTTTCCTGGACAGAATAAAGAATAAACAAATGTTATTGGGCCTATTAAGATTAGATTCCTTTTGTGCTAGCTGTTGTGTGTTATTGTGTTTTGGTTTAAGCTACCCAAAAGCTGGAGGCATAAACATCAATTCGGTAAAACAGACCTGACCGGGGACATATCTTTTTGCTAGCCCTTTGGGTTAATAACCCGTCTTGGCCATAATTATCTCCCATAATCTCCCCGAGCCCGGATTAACAGTTCTATACAGTTTAATTTAACTAAATAATCTAATTCGTAAAAGTGCTATATTAGTTTAAATATTTATTTGATCACACTGTACAACGATACAGATACAAGTATCAAGTTTTATAGGATTTTCTGATAAGTAAAATGTATTTTTTTTAAATCTGAAAAGCGAAAACCGTTATATCAAATCGCTAACTGAAACTGAACACATTATAATATCTTATAAAGATGTTTTTCATTTGAAGTTCAGTGTCTTTTTTCACAAACATATTTTTTTTTAAATTCTCAGTACAAAGCTCGATTAATCTCACTTCCCACACATTTTTAAGTGTAATGTGGGTGTCCATGTCCATGACTAGGTACTGGTATTGCCGAAAGAACTTCAGTGTGTCGCATTTCCCATAACATAAGAAACAATGCATATCAACAAAATGGATCATAGAGTCAAAATTATAGGGTACTGGCACTATAGTTAACCTTATAATGTCCACATAACGATAAGATTTATTTGTGCCGTAAACCTTCTACTACATACTCGAAGGTGCCATTAGTGATTTATGGTCACATCTCATTTCAGCTTGTGAACCTTTACGGTGTTCTCCCATGGGCCATAGTGCCTAATCCCGTACTGCCTAACATCTTTTTCGTATTGCCTAAAAGGGTTGTTCCGTACTGCCTAAAGATCCCACTGTTTTGTGACCGTAGGCCTACTGCCTTAACGACAGAAATGTTAATATTTTTGCGTTGTATTTATTCCTTGATACACGCTGTAGTCCTTTTGGGTGCGTTATTAAAAATGTAACTTCTCGGTCTTGTTCTCGATCTCTCTCCCTCCCTCTTATCACTCTCACGAGCAGTGTGACTGATAACATACATAATAATAAATATTTATTCAATCAATCAATCAATCAATCAATCAATCAATCAATCAAAATCTCTATGCCAAATACAACATACCTAATGAAATCTACGATAGGAAGTTCAATTGTATATGAAACTCAAATGAACTATAATATTTATATAGAACATAATACTCAACGAAGCATCTCGAAGTTCAAACAGTGAATTGAATGGATCGCCAATTTTGCTTTAAACTTATTATTATGATAGCGTGGTTAATTTGGAGTTGAAATCCACTTGTTTGCCAGTTGTTCAATGTTCGATGCGACGTACATGGGTGTCCAAAGTATGAATTTTGGTCCAGCTTTTGAGGTTCAAAGGAAATCATTTTAATAAAACTAGAAAAACGCTAAAGTCCCGTCGCGTTGATGTATGAGCTTTTTTGTAAGTTTTTAGTTTGCGTGGGATCTCTTTACTTATGAAGTGCTTTTTGAACGCATTGTAGGTGATTGTTGTCAAGTTTCTATGTACTTGTTAATTGTTATTAAAAACCTCAAAAACTTAGATTAAAACCTTATTTATATGTTTCTGGATAATGTTTTCAAACTTTTTCTTTCAATAACGCTAAATTCACACTATAAAGCCTTAATCTACATGTGAAATATGGAACGTTTAGCCCCACCCGTGTTGTCAGAATCGGCCCACATGTCACGAAAATATCGCACGAAAAATCGGAAAAAAAAATCGTAAAAGTACGATATTCACGAGAAATATTATTCGATTGTACCAAAAACCGTCCGGCAGTCTAAGTTCAGAGATTTTCGAAGGTTCCCCTCAAAAATTTCATCCAGATCGCAATGCCGTTTGACCCGGAATCGGCGAACAAAACAGAACAGAGAGAGTTTGAGAAAAAAGAAAACATGGCAGACTAAATTTTTTGGATCACGTGCGTACAATGAATATTTGAAATTTTCGCTTCGCTCGCATACGCTCATCCAGACTACTCCCGGAAAAACTTTTTTTATCAAATTTCATTCGAACCACGTCGTCAGGATATGGAAAACACCTCCAAAGCCGGTCTACCAATTACAAAGAAGACACCACAAGGAGACATCACAGTATTATAAAATCGAATGTAACAACAACACGAATGAGTTGGTACTACGGAGGCAGCACTATGGGCTAACGTAATGCAGTGATGATGTTCGTGGAAATTGAACAATTAAAATCCTTTTATCGGACAAGCTGCAATCAACCACGAGGAGCAGGCCGGAATAACGTCAAAGACGCGCCACTGATCTAGTGTTATGCACGTGACGCCCTCGTATCGGCACGCGGATTATCGATGGTTTTTGCTTTTGTCGTTGAACGCAGAATGTATGCCTTAATTCAGCAGCTCTAGTTCGCCACTAACACAATACGCTCAGGGGAGAAAAAAACCAAACTAGTTTCCCCCCCTTCAAGATACCGGCTTTGGTCAAGACAGGGGGATGGTTGTAGATTTAACAGTGCACCAGAAAATAAGTAGAATATAAGGGCCGCCTACTTAATGGGAGTGAAGCGCACAAAAAGTATGTAAAAGTTCTTGCGGAGAATTCATGCATTTTCCTGCTTTTGACACCACAAGTTCTATATTCGTTAGACGAGATGAAAAAACTCGTTTAATGTGTTTTAACTATTAGAATTTGGAGGGATAACCTATATAGATAATTGCTATGATCCCAACTTCAGAATGTTAAGAAACGAGGTAGCGACTAAATCTAGCAAAGGCATAACTTGCAATTATAAGACCCGAAGTATATATTATGAATGAGAATATACAATTAAATTGGAATGAAGAGCTGTAGCAGAGCGAAGCCGAAGAGATCAATTCCAAGCTTACAACTGGAGAAAAAAAAGAATCCACGGATTGTTATTTTTTCTTATTTTTTTCACTGTTATTTTTGGCTGTTTGTTTAACCCGATTCCGGCTAAATCGATACTCTATGAATTGCCGATGAAATTTGTGGAGGGCCTTCGAAATCTTTGAAACTTAGAACTGCCAAGTTTTTGAGGAGCATCGAAAAATTATTTCTCATGAAAATCGCAATTTTACGATGTTTTTTCGATTTAAAAAATATTTCTTGCGACTTATAAACATTCCTACATGCTTAAATTCCGATTTTAAAGATTTTCACCAGAATACCTTAATTTTAGGAATTGATATATCCGTGTGAAATTTGAGCGCAATCAAAAAATTATTTCTCGTGAAAATCGAATTTTACGTTTTTTCTTTTTTAAACAATTCTTTTGACTCAATAACACCTACATGCTTATCCTATTGTAATGATTTTTTCACAGGAACCTTAATTTTATGAATTAATATATTGTGTAAAATTTTGCGTGCAATCGGAGTATTTATTTCTTATTTAAAATAGCAATTTTCCGATTTTTTTATTTTTTAAAAACGATTAATAAAAAATAACAAAATAAAGTTAATTTTTTATTTATTTAATTTAATTTAAAGAAATTCTTCGACTAAGTAATAATTTTTTCACAGAACAACAGAAAATCCGCATAACACATGGCAGCTCAATGCACCAATTACGCTCATCCAACAACGAGGCGAGACTTAAGCGTTTTCCTAGTATAATATAATATAAATAATATAATACTGTTGATGTTCATGATACTTGCTACTATATTTTTCAAAAACGACTTCAAAAGTTGTGATTGTCTAAACCACTAACAAACTACAAACGGCACTGACCTCGGCTTATACTACCACCATGCAAATCATCTTAATGTTTGCATATTATCCTGCTTGCAAATGTTCATGCAATGCTATGATGATGACAGTAAACTGTAAAGCAACAAACGCAGTAAATGATTTACAACACGATCAAGGCTGGTTGGTAACACCAGATGGTCTTCTCTTCACGTAAACCGAAGGCTACGTGCTCCCAAATGATCTGATTAATAATTAGGATACGCATAACGATGGATTCGATTTTGAATTAAACCCCCAATTTCAGTCTGGAAAAATCCCCGACTCCGCGTTTTCATTTTCAGGCAACCCCATCCAACCGTAATTTATGGCCATCAGAGGCCGGGATTTACATTACAACCCATTACACGGAGAAAGCGTTCCGATGAGAAGATAGATAGAAAATACGATCCTCAAGACATCGAAATTTAAACAGGCAGAGACGTTGTTGAGAGTGAAATACGAAGATGGACTTGAATACACAAAAAAAGAAACATCTCCATAGTATTTATAAACTATCTACATCCAGGGCGACGGTCGTTCGCCCGCAGCCAAGCGCACGCGACTGCTTAACGACTAACTCGACCATGTATACTCCTAGATCCGAGTTGGGGGATTTTCAGCTATCTGCACACGCCGCCCCTAAAGATTTATAATCTTGAAACTCGGTATATGACCTGATATGTGGTCCATGACCTACCAAAAAGAAATCAGCCCAATCCGGTAACCCGTTCTGTGTTTAAAATGTGCCTCAACTCGTCGAAAACCTTCCGGCTGGCTGGGGGATTCTGACGGAGAGGATTAAGAGCCTACAGAGAAAACGGTACATCTTAGAACTATGAAACTTGGACCACACTTAGATGTACCTCAGACGCAATCACTTTTGCTTTCAAAACCAAAATCGGGTAACAGGGACCGGAGAAAATCTAAATTTAGGATTATAATCAAAACACGTAATTACTAAGGCGTGGTAATTTGTAAAACTTGCATTATAAATTTTTATTCACCTAAATATTCATGCAATTCTCGTAACAAGACGACATTAACCACAGCAAATTTATTAAAAATTATTGTATATTGCCTACTACAGATTGTAAACAAAAACAAAAGATGGTAGCTTTTGTTTCTAGACAATTTGTTTCGAAAGGTACTGTATCCACCGCTTGCTTCATGTATCATGACAAATTTCGTTATTTGCTTCACCCGATATATTGATATCTAGTTACGTATGTAGCAAGTGAATCAAACTCAGTCTAAGCCGTACATCCGAGCAATATAGATGGAAAATTACATTTGAAATTTCCTGCTTTCTTTGAATTATCGTTTACAAGTATTTCACGTCTTTATATGAAACAAACAACAAAATGATGTGATATTCTCCCCAAATACAAAAATTGGACAAAAAAAAGGCAGCCAAGCTCTCCTTAAAAAAGTTTGTGGCTGTGAATGCTGTGAGATATCGAAGTTAAGCCAAGCATTTCATTCTTTCTCCCTAGTTTCGCATTGAAAAGACGTAAGATCATTTCGCCTGTTGACGATTGCCAAGCCAACCTTTTTCGTGATTAAAAAAAGTAATTTTTTTAAACTCAAAATCATCAAAAAAATTACTTGGCCATTGACTTTTTAAAATTCTCGTAATGAACCAAATTCAATGGCCAAGTAATTTTTTTATGATCTTGAGTTTAAAAGTTTTGCTTTTTTTACCACGAAAATGGTTGGCTTGGCGCTCGTCATCAGGTGAAATGATTTTACTTCTTTTCAATGCGAAACTAGGCCCAGGGAGAAAGAATGAAATGCTTGGCTCAACTTCTGAATCTCACAGCATTCACAACCGAAGACTTTTGAAGGAGAGCTTGGCTGCCGTTTTTAATTTTTTTCTACAAATCTTTGAATTGTTAATATTAGGCCTACATGCAGAAAAGGTCATTAAAATTTCATTTCCAAGGTATAGATAGGCATATACTTACCGCACCAATCGAGTTCTGCCTTATTTTACCATTTGGACCCCTCTGTTATTCGCCACTGCCACTAACTAACTTGCAAACAAGTAAATATATACTTCAAAATAATGACACTATCAGAATACATCAGTTTTAATAACCACAACCGGCAATTTGGGGCCATTTTGATTATCTTTTTGGAAAAAGTCTGAAGTTTTATTTCCAGGACATGCTAATTTTACATTCTTGACACAAATCAAAAGTCTACAATAATATTACTTTTACATTACAATTTCCTCATTGGACACTCCTGTACGCCGCACTCACCACTGGACAACTGGTAAACAAGACAGCCTATTTTAGTTCTACTCCAAAATAACTACCGTATCATAACAAATCAGTTTCAATCAAAACGGGCAATTTGGAGAAAATGTTGACTTGTTTTTTCGGAAAAGTCAAAAATGTTATTTACAGGACACACAAGAAAAAAATGTGGGTAACTTTCTATTTTTCATTACTTACACGAATTGAAAGTCTAGACTAGATTTCGTTCAACGCTCTGGCCCTAAAAATAAAGCTTTTGGATACACACCCTTGAAATCGACCATTTATAGGCACCCCTGTACCCCGCATCCACCACTAACCAACTGGCCAATAAGTGGATTTCTAATCCAAAATAATAACTCTTTCAGAATATATAAGTTTTCGTGAAAACGGGCAATTTGGGGCCATATAAAATTTTTTGGGGGAAAAGTCAAAAATGGTATTTATGAGACACACGAGAAAATCACAATGTGAATAACATTCTATTTTTCATTCCTTACACGAATCAAAAGTCTACGGACAATGTGATATCAAATTGTTTCATGTTTATACTATTTTTTCCGGGTCGAAATGGAAATGTTAATTGGGTTTTCTAAATTACTGGCATTAATTTGTACCAATCAATGTCCATTCTTGATCCTTGAGGCAAACATCCACGCGTTTTTAACCTAGGTGGCTCATTCATTAATCATTATAGTCCAGCTTAGAATCGAATATCCGTTTGCATTTTGTTGAGACAGATTTTTTATGATTGATTATTGTATAGGGTCACTAGAAGATAAGAAATCGCGAGTATATATTTTTTCTATGTTGGGTTCTTGGAGCTAAATTTGGATTTTGTAATTTTCATACTTTTGGCGATAACTTCTCCAATATCGCGCGAATCGAAAAAATTTAAATTGCATTTCCATTTGATTGTTCAATAGAAATAAGATATCAATGGTAAGATTTGGTTTATAGTTGAAATGTACAGTCACTGACAAAAGTTCTGATAACATGTGTTTATTTTACAATACACGACCTGTTCCTAATGTGGAAAGTTTTTTGCGAATTATTCATTTGGAACTATAATTCATAAAATTTAATTACGTATCTTTTGAATGGACTAGCGTTTTTTGTATCTTTAAAACTATGGAAAATAGGGGTGGTTTAGAAATCTCGTCGATTTTTGAGCATAGAGATTTTATGCTGCGAAATCTCAAATCTGTGTATTTTTTGAGAGGTTTGGTAGTATTCAAGAAGGGGGTGGAACTCTTTTAGCAAAGTGATTGTTGTAAAAAGACAGTTGAATGATGGATGGTAATGAATACGGGAGGAAAATGGATTTAATTGTGAATAGGCCGAGCCTTAATTTGGTAAGATGACTATTAAATAATATGTATTTTAAAAGGGACCACAGGACTTTCACTAGTTTAAACCTATGCGTTTTGACCTCACATGTGTTTTAAAATTTTACATAAACTATCTCGCATCAGTTAAAAATACTTATTTTTGTAGCCATAGAGATTAAGTTTTTATTGTAGCTATATAGTCCGGGTCTTTTACGCAAATTTTAGGTCGAACCTTGACAAATTGCAACAGTAGCGAATTTGATATCATTGGATTCAGAAAAAAAACTTAATAACCCATAAAGAAACCCCTAAAATCCTCAAAGGGTGGGTGGGTCTAATCATCCCCTCAATGAAAGTGTAATAAAATTGAATTAAAAAAAATGAGTTTATGAAACCTAGTATCCATTGTATGAAATCAAAGCTTTTTCAAGGGTTTTACGAAAAAAAATATGACAATTTGTTCAAAATTAATTTTGTGGCAAGCAGAGGTCATTGAAGGTCAAATTGTGTATTTTTTTAATATAATTTGGTAAACGTTTTTCGTTTGGCCTGATAATGTTTGATTGTCTCATTCTTGTAAATTATTAGTAAATAGACTACACTTGATAAGGTATAAGTCAATCATGGCAGAAAAGGTTATTATTACAATCTGTAGGACCATGAACCTACGAGTATGTAGTCAAAAATATGTTTACTTACGTTTAGGCGCACTCAAATCATATTACGTAAAAATGTTATTCGCCGATAGAGGTTTCTCAAGTACTATACATCAAGACTATATTTTGGGACTTACCTGGATCAAAATTTTACACTTTAAAATCCTTACTGAAGATTTTATTCATAGATTTTCTTCAATATATTCGTTTAAAATCACAGATTAAGCCCCTTAATATAGCCCTAAGATATGTTGTTTCCACCAAATTTACACCCCATAAGTAGTAGGCATTGAGGTTGTCTACGGGGAGCTTTTATTTCGCAAAATCTAGTACCTAGGTGCCCGCTATAGGGTACTGTACACTCAGGTACCTCGTTAAAAAACAAGTTTTTTTGCGTTTTCGGTGTGTTTCCAAGCCTCCACAAAACGTGAAATGAACTTTGAATACGTCATAATCAGACCTATTTAGGTACCTGGCAACCCATGCTAATTTTGGTTGGAGTGCGATCATTCCTTCTGAGTTAAATATGGGATGAAAAATATCAAAAAACGCTTATTTAACTCCTTTGAATTAGGCACCTGGCAGAGGAATTAAAAAAGCGATTTTGATAATTTTTCATCCAATTTTTAACTCGGAAGGAATGATCGCACCCCAACCAAAATAAGCATGGGTTGTCAGGTACCTAAATAGGTCTGATTATGACGTATTCAAAGTTCATTTCACGTCTAAGGTCCGCGTTAACGTTAAATTTAACGCCACCACGTTAAACATTTACCGCACGTTAGGTTAACGCGCGATTCCTTAAAACAAAACTGTAAGGTGCGTTCATTTTATAACTCCATGGTGCGTTAACCGTCTCAAAAGCGCGTTACCGGTGCAGCAGACCGGCGCCTGTTATATATTAGTTTGGACAAGTTCTCGAGAAGGCTGTGTGATCTCGATCACTCGGCCAATGAAAACGCTGGAATGAAGAGGACTTTAAAGCAAAGATGTTAGAATAGAAAGACAAAACCACTTCTATATTCGATATTGCACTCTTTGCATAATTGAGGTTATGTTATTACATGTCTAATCTTTGTAATTACTATTTGTGTATGTTATAAATGCAGTATAGGTGTTACTTTACTAGGAAAACGCTTAAGTCCCGCCGCGTTGTTGGATGAGCGTAATTGGTGCATTGAGCTGCCATGTGTTACGCAGATTTTCTGTTGTTCTGTGAAAAAATTATTACTTAGTCGAAGATTTTTTTAATTAAATTAAATAAAATAAAAAAAAATTTTATTTTTTTAATAAATCATAATTAAAAAAAATAAAAATCGTAAAATTGCAATTTTCATAAGAAATAATTATTCGATTGCGCTCAAATTTGACACTAGTATATAAATTCATGAAATTAAGGTTCTGTGAAAAAAACATTACAATAGGATAAAGCATGTAGGTGTTATAAGTCAAAGAATTGTTTTAAAAAAGAAAAAACCCGTAAAATTTCGATTTTCATGAGAAATAATTTTTCGATTACGCTCAAATTTCACACGAATATCTTAATTCATAAAATTAAGGTTCTGTGAAAAAATCATTACAATCGGATAAAGCGTGTAGGTGTTATAAGTCGAAGAAATTTAAAAAAAATCGAAAAAAATCGTAAAATTGCGTTTTTTATAAGAAAAAATTTCCCGATTGCGCTAAAAAACGTGGCAGTTCTAAGTTCAGAGATTTCGAAGGCCTCCATAAAATTTCATCGCAATCGGAGTATCGGTTTAGCCGGAATCGTGTTAACAAACACACAAAAATACAAAAAGAAAAAAAAGAAAAAAAAACATTCCGGATTTTTTTCTCCAGTGTAGTGAAATGGAATCTTCGCTTCGCTCGCTACGCTCATCCAATAACTACTAGGAAAACGCTTAAGTCCCGCCGCGTTGTTGGATGAGCGTAATTAGAGGACCTGGATCTTATTAATTACAGAAGATAAAGCGGCGTTAAGCGTAATTGGTGCATTGAGTTGCCAAGATTTATGCGGATTTTCTGTTGTTCTGTGAAAAAATCATTACTTAATTGAAGATTTTTTTAAAAATTAATTTAAATTAAATAAAAAATAAACTCTTATTTTTAATTTTTTTAATTAATCGTCGTTTAAAAAAGAAAAAAATCGTAAAATTTTGATTTTCATAAGAAATAATTATTCGATGGTGCTCAAATTTCATACGAATATATTAATTCATAAAATTAAGATTCTGTGAAAAAATCATTACAATCGGATAAAGCATGTAGGTGTTATAAGTCAAAGAATTGTTTAAACAAAGAAAAAACCCGTAAACTTTCGATTTTCTTGAGAAATAATTTTTCGATCGCGCTCAAATTTCACATGAGTACCTAAATTCATAAAATTAAGGTTCTGTGAAAAATCATTAAAATCCGACAAAGCATGTAGGTATAAGTCGAAGAAATTTTCAAAAAATCGAAAAAAATCGTAAAATTGCGATTTTCATCAGAAATAATTTTTCGATTGCTCTCAAAAACGTGGCAGTTCTTCGTTCAGAGATTTCAAAGGTCTCCATAAAATTTCATTGCAATCGGATTATCGGTTTAGCCGGAATCGTGCTAACAGACACACAAAAATACAAAAAGAAAAAAAAAAAACATTCCGGATTTTTTTCTCCAGTGTAGTGAAATGGAATCTTCGCTTCGCTCGCTTCGCTCGCTACGCTCATCCAAAAACATATTAATTAACCTGAAAATTGATTATTTAGATAGCCATCACAACAAAATACGATTATTCAATGCTTCTAAAATTTGAAGTGGAGGTGAAAAAACGTAAACATAACGTCCATATTTTTTAACGCAGGCCTAAAGGCAGGGGTTTGGATCGCGTTAAAAATGACGTCACTTTTAACGTCCGCTGACGATAAAATTCGTTAGTGAATCACAAACTCGCAATGTTATCGTTAATTAACGCCGAATTGATATTTAACGTTAACGCGGACATTAGAGAATCGCGGTGCAGGTACGTCCCAAAATATAGTCTTGATGTATAGTACTTGAGAAACCTCTATCGGCGAATTACATTATTACGTAACATGATTTGAGTGCGCCTTAACGTAAGTAAACAGATTTTTGACTACATACTCGTAGGTTCATGGCCCTACAGATTGTAATAATAACCTTTTTCTGCCATGATTGACTTATACCGTATCAAGTGTGGCCTATTTACTAATTATTTACAACAATGAGACAATCATAAAACATTATTGTGCCAATAGAAAAACGTTTACCAAATTACATTGAAAAAATATAAAATTTGACCTTCATTGACCTCTGCTGGACACAAAATTAATTTTGAACAATTGTCATATTTTTTTTCGAAAAACCCTTGAAAAAGCTTTGATTACATACAATGGATACTAGGTTTCATAAACTCATTTTTTTTAAATTCAATTTTATTACACTTTCATTTAGGGGATGATTAGACCCACCCACCCTTTGGGGATTTTAGGGGTTTCTTTATGGGTTATTAAGTTTTTTTCCTGAATCCAATGATACCAAATTCGCTTCTGTTGCAATTTGTCCAAGGTTCGACCTCAAATTTGCGTATAGACCCCGGACTATATAGCTACAATAAAAACTTAATCTCTATGGCTACAAAAATAAGTATTTTTAACTGATGCGAGATAGTTTATGTAAAATTTTAAACACATGTGAGGTCAAAACGCATAGGTTTAAACTAGTGAAAGTCCTGTGGTCCCTTTTAAAATACATATTATTTAATAGTCATCTTACCAAATTAAGGCTCGGCCTATTTCACAATTAAATCCATTTTCCTCCCGTATTCATTACCATCCATCATTCAACTGTCTTTTTACAACAATCACTTTGCTAAAAGAGTTCCACCGCCTTCTTGAATACTACCAAACCTCTCAAAAGATACACAGATTTGAGATTTCGCAGCATAAAATCTCTATGCTCAAAATCGACGAGATTTCTAAACCACCCCTATTTTCCATAGTTTTAAAGATACAAAAACGCTAGTCCATTCAAAAGATACGTAATTAGATTTCATGAATTATAGTTCCAAATGAATAATTCGCAAACAACTTTCCACATTAGGAACAGGTCGTGTATTGTAAAATAAACACATGTTATCAGAACTTTTGTCAGTGACTGTACATTTCAACTATAAACCAAATCTAACCGTTGTTATCTTATTTCTATTGAACAATCAAATTGAAATGCTATTCAAATTTTTTCGATTCGCGCGATATTGGAGAAGTTATCGCCAAAAGTATGAAAATTACAAATCCAAATTTGGCTCCAAGAACCCAACATAGAAAAAATATATACTCGCGATTTCTCATCTACTAGTGACCCTCTACAATAATCAATCATAAAAAATCTGTCTCTCAACAAAATGCAAACGGATATTCGATTCTAAACTGGACTATTACTGACTGTAATGGTTGATTAAAAAGTATACATTACATTTTTTTTAGTAGGCTATGTTGATTGAAACGGATGATAAAATAAAACACGGTGATCCTGATAAGTGATCGGTTCCTTTGCGTCTGACGAAGAAAACAACTCGTTGGTTGGTGTGTGTTTTTGTTTCATATAACACAGTCATACAAGTGTCCAAATTACGAGCACGCATTTTTTATAAGATTTAAGATTTATTAAATATTAATTAAAATGTGCTGCACATGAACGAAGTGAAGGGCTTGCAGAAACTGTATCACACTTTGATGTCCTCGCCGTCAGGCTCTGCATCACTACATGAATCCCGGCGAGCTCGGCTACTTCTTCGGCGTCGAGAGTCACGTGACCGTGCCCGAGTACGAGGTCGTCTTCCTGTCGCCGTCGTTGACGGAGGCGGCGTCGCTGGAGGCGGGCGGCGCCGGCGCTCAGGGAGGAGCCACGCTCAACTACGACTTCAAAGCATTCGGAAGGTAAAGCCCGTCCTTTCAAATCTAGAAATAAAGAGTTTAAAAATTGAAGTTTTGCTCCAGTTCAAGTGTAATGCATTAAAGAAATCCGAGAAATGTTGGCTTTGTGACGGGAATTGAGTACTCTTAAAACCGCCCTCGGATATCCCTTCACAATTTTGTTATTTTACTCCAATATACCATGGCAAGGTTTTGGTGAACTAACCTTCCAAACTTTGGTTTTAGGATTTTTGCATATCATTATAACAATGCAAACAAAATAACAATTTCTGAGTGTAAAATACTTTACTTCATTGAGATACGACGATCCATTATGCTTAATTAATATTTTTTAAAGTTGTATTGTTGCTTGTTGATAGCAATAGCAACCACACTTGGTAATAAGCATATTTTAACTTTAAACCTGTTTTTCTCGGAATAATATAATTTTGATACATATGTACCTTTTTCTCCTAAACCACTTGACCGATTTACTAACTTAAAATTGTCAGGTTATGTTAAATGTGTTACAATAATCTCTACCAAAATAAACTTAAATAATTTATTATTTATTGTGGCATCAGTATTATAAATGAGACTTTTACATTAAAATTTGAACTTTTGCACGTTAAAAAAAAATGCATACATTTTTCATGTAGGCGGTAAATTTAGATAGTGCTCATGAAGAACGTGTTCCTAACACACCCTCAAAATTGTAGTCAAATTTATCAAATAGTTTGGGTAAAAAAGATACAATGTATTGAAGTTAGCAAAATTCGCATTGCCAGCATATAGCACCTCCCCTTAACTACACATGAATACATTGCACCCTGGACAGGTTTCCTACGAAAAATCATTATTAAAAGTAAGGCTGATTATACCCGTTCTTAATTTACTCAAATATGAAACCAAGTAAAAAGTAAATGGAATTTAAACCTCTTTTAAATATCAAAACAATTTTTTTTAATCTTTTCTAGTCGGGTCCATCACGGCTAATATTGCCTCTTGAAAATAATTTTATATTGCATCCATTCAACGTAGATGGTTGTGTTTCTGTGGCTTAATGTTGAACTCTTTTTCTTTATTTATCTATTTCATTGATCGGCAAACACTCCCGTAGGTGTAATTGATTTTATGGAAATCAATCCAGAAATTACAAAAAACGTCTCAGCGGGGTATCGAACCCCGGTCTCCCAATTGACCCCTAAGCTATCGAGACGGCTAATTTCATAACAATTCTGGATTGTTAGTGCATTGTAGATCTGAAAAGAATAGGTAAAGCACTCGACCAGCAATCGGGAGACCGGGGTTCGATACCCCGCTGAGATGTTTTTTTTTTTTTTTTCTGGAATGATGTCCATAAAACCTTTTCCTTTGGTATCCAAAGGAATAGACCAGGATCCAGAACCTGCGGAAACATCCTTCGAATTGTGGTATCCCTTTTTTTTTCTAAACGCCATTTTATTTTTGGATGTGCGATCATTGAAAAGCATATGTATAGGGCCTACATAGCTCGTGACACCATACCGAATGGTCTTATTTTTAAACTTTTTCAAACTCAAGGACGAATACAATTATTTACGTTGAAATAGGTGATACGCGGGTGCAGGTAACTCAAATTATTTTGAAGAGGCAATATTTGGCGTGGACACGATCAGAAAAGTTTGGAATAGGCCTACAATGTTTTTATGTCATAGCGAGTGCCAGGTTTAATCTCCATATACACCAATTTGAGAAAACACATAACAAAAACAAAGTTCCTCGTCTTGGCCGCAGGAGCATCGCCTTGAAACTCCGGCCGAACACCCACCTGATCGCGCCCAACTTCCGGGTCATCCGAAGACACGGAGGACTCCGCGAAGACGACACCTACATGACCAGCCCCGTGCCCAGATGTCACTACCTGCACCGAGACAGCGCAGTCATGGCCGCCATAAGTCTGTGCCAGGAGCGAGATGTGGTACGCCAGACAATAACAATTATATAACACAATAATAGTAAGGTTGCGAAAGATGGACCACTTTCAACCTTTTGCTCGTATTTGGCTAGGATTTTAGATTGTTTGGTCCACGAAAGATACAAGTGATAGTTTGATCCTGTAGCTAACATAATATGTTCAAACAAAACATTAAAAATTAAAATAGAATAAAACCCATAGGCTATTAATGACGAAGCAAAATGTTGAAATCGGTAAAATTTGAGGAGCTATGCACCTTAATTGGAACAGTGGTGTCTAAATTGTACCTCACGAAATTGATATAAATATATCCCAATTTTAGAAAAAAATATCCCAATCTACATTTTATATTTTCTTTATTTACTTTATTTATAAAATTATCAGTCAAGAATAGTAAACTTTTGCGTAATGAAAAGACGAACCTGCAGACTAAGACCTACATGCACAAAAAGGGAGGTAGAATCATCGGACTTTCGTTAATATCTTTTAATTGATCATGAATTTAACGCGAGCTCATTCCTGTTTTCTTCATAAAACAGTTGTTTTTACAATCTTGACAAAAGAAAGCTTTTTCTCTAGGTTTGACTCCTGCACCTACTTCACGAAAACATTGCCTACACTTTAGGCACTGAATCATCTCCTACCACGGGATCGTGATGCTGGAGAATGACACACTAGAGATCAGAGCGCTGACACCTCGGCTACACGCGCTGCTATTGGCTGACAGGTCTCAGGGGGCGTGGCTAGTAACATCATGTGTTTCTGTACAGCACGGGTTCGTGATGTTGGAAATGAAAACACTAGGGGACGGGAGCGCTGAAAACCTCGGTTTCCCACGCGCTGCTTTTGGGTTTGCCCAAGTCTCCGGGGGGCGGGGCCTTAACATCATGTTTTTCTTTTTACAGAAAAGGGTTCGTGATGCGGGGAGAATGATTTCACTAGGATCAAGCGCTGACACCTGGGCTACACCGCTGCTTTTGGGGCTAAACGGGTCTCAGGGGCGTGGCTATAAAATCATGTTTTTTCTGTACGCACGGGTTCGTGATGCTGGAGAATGACACACTAGAGATCAGGGGCCCCTGACACTCGGTTTACACTCGCTCTTTTGGGCGACGGGTTTTCAGGGGGCGTGGCTAGTAACATAATGTGTTTCTGTACAGCACGGGTTCTCTTTGATGCGGGAAAATGACACACTAGAGATCAAAAGCGCTGCCCCTTTCCTCGGCTACACCGTTTGCTTTTGGGCTGACAGGTCCCCCGGGGGGGCGGGGTTTTAGTAACATCATGTTTTTCCCTGTACAGCCGGGTTTCGTATGCTGGAAATGCACACTGAGATAAAGGGGCTCTGACCCCTGGCAAACACCCTGCTATTGGTGAAAAGGTCTCAGGGGGCGGGGCTATTTAACATCATTTGTTTTCTGAAACACCGGGGTTCGTGATAGGGAGAATGACCCCCTTTAAGACAGAGCGCTGCCCTCCGGGGCCTAAAAGCGCTGCTTTTGGGCTGCCCAGGTCTCGGGGGGCTTGGCTTTTAACATAAATGTGTTTCTGTACAGCCCCCGGGTTTTTTTTTTTTTTCGTGATGCTGGAATGACCCACTAAGATCAGAGCGCTGAAAACCCCGGGCCCCAACAAAACGCGCTGCTTTTGGGCCCTTGACGGCCCTCAGGGGGGTCTAGTAACATCATGTGTTTCTTTTACACAGGGGTTCTTTATGTTGGAGAAGGGACACCCCTAGAGATCATGGGCGCTGACCCCCCGGGCCCCACACGCGCTGCTTTTTGGGCCCTGACGGGGTCTCGGGGGCGTGGCTAGTAACATCATGTGTTTCTGTACAGCACGGGTTCGTGATGCTGGAGAATGACACACTAGAGATCAGAGCGCTGACCCCTGGGCTCCCCGCGCTGCTTTTTGGCTGACGGTCTAGGGGCGTGCTATTTTGGGCGAGCGAGGGGCGTCTTCATTGACTCTTATGGCTCGAATGTTTTTTTTTTTTTTTCTGTTACTGTTTTCTTACAGGTCGCACCGTTTCTTTTTTGATAAACCCTAAAAATTTTTTTACACATGTCCATCCCAAACCTAGGCGAGTTGCTGTATATTTTTAAACAAAATCCAATCTTTGGATATTATAAAAAAAAAAAAAATTTTTCCATCGTCTTTACTTTTTGGCGGGGTCTAATACAACATTCTCCCCTTTTTCCTTTTTTTCAGCTAAATCGTTTAATCCCTTTAAAAGACTTTTTGGGAAATCATTTTCGAAAATGTTTTAAAAAAATAAAAGGAGGCAGTGAGATACAAAGATACACTGAAGAAGGCTGACTAAATTAGTATAATCCCAAAAAATTTTGGGAATAGAAATAGTGTACAAATGTCAATATCCTTTTTAGCCCTACACTTGTGGTGGGCCTTAGGGGAAAAGTCGTACTCGGGTCGGGTTGCACGTACCGGTTCGCTCAAACGCGTCCAACTGAGCTTTTTTCCTAGTAACTCATTTTACTTTTTTCAGCAGGTTCGTAAATGCTGAGAATACACCTTGAGTCAGAGCGCTGACACCTCGCTAAAAAACCGCTGCTTTTTGGCTGCCCAGGTCTCAGGGGGCGTGGCTAGAAAACATCATTTTTTTCGGAAACAGCAGGGTTTTCTGATGCTGAGAATGACAAACTAGAGATCAGAGCGCTGACCCCTTGGGCAAACCGCCAGTTTTTGGGCTGACACCCCCTCGGGGCGTGGCTAGTAACATCATGTGTTTCTGTACAGCACGGGTTCGTGATGCTGGAGAATGACACACTAGAGATCGGGGCCCTTTACTCCTCGGTTTCCCCGGCCTGCTATTTTGCTGCCCGGGTTCCAGGGGGGGGGGTGGCTAGAAAATCATGTTTTTTTCGTACAGCACGGGTTCGTGATGCGGGGAAATGACACCCCTAGAGATCGGGGCGCGGGGACTCCTCGGCTTCAGCGTTTGGCTTTTTGGGGGGGGGGGAAAAAAGGTCTAAAGGGCGGGCTATAACATCATGTTTTTTTCTGTACAGCACGGGTTCTGTGCGGGAGAAGACAAAATGGAGATCAGAGCGCTAACCCCCCGGTTTACACGCGCTGCTTTTGGCTGACGGTCTCAGGGGGGGGGCCTAGTAACTCATGTGTTTCGGGTACACCCCGGGGGTTTTCGTGTGCTGGAGAAGGGCACACTAGAATCAAGCGCTCCCCCTGGGCTCCCACGCGCTGCTATTTGCTGACGGGTGCTAGTAACCAGGGTGTTTTCTGTACAGCACGGGTTCGTGATCCCTGGAGAATAAACAAAACTAGAGATCAAAAGGGGCGGGGACTCCTCGGTTTGGCTGCTATTGGCTGAAAAGGTCTCGGGGGGCGTGGCTAGCCCCCTTTTTTTTGGGGTTTTCTGTACACCCCGGGTTCGTGATGCGGGGAAATGAACACACTGGAATAAAGAGCGCTGACACCTGGGCCTACACGCGCGTTTATTGGCTGACAGGTCTCGGGGGCGGGCTAAACAAAATGTGTTTTTTTAAAAAGCAGGGGTTCGTGATGTTTGGAAAAATGAACACACTAGAGATCAGAGCGCGACCCCCCGGGGCCAGGGCGCGCTCCCTATTGGCTGACAGGTCTCGGGGGGCGGGGAAGTAACATCATGTTTTTTTCTGTACAGCAGGGGTTTTCGTAAATGCTGGAAAATTTTCACACGGGAGATCAAGGGGGCTGACACCGGGGGCCCTACCGCGCTGCTTTTGGGCTGACAGGTCTCGGGGGGGGGGCTTTGGCTAGTAACTCATTTTTTTTTCTGTACAGCAGGGGTTTCTTAGTGGAAAAATAAACACACTAAGAGATCAGAGCGCTGACACCTCGGCTACACGCGCGCTGCTATTGGCTGACAGGTCTCAGGGGGCGTGGCTAGTAACATCATGTGTTTCTGTACAGCACGGGTTCGTGATGCTGGAGAATGACACACTAGAGATCAGAGCGCTGACACCTCGGCTACACGCGCTGCTATTGGCTGAGCCCGCGGGTCGTCAAAGAGCCCCTTTGGCAGCGTTCCTCACATAAATTGCGGGGCGCCCCTTTTGTTGGGGGAAACTTTCATGGGGCCCGATTCCCACCTTTTGCCGAGAAACCAATAGGGACTTTTTCCCGATATATTCGTGAGTATAATCCTACTTTTGCAGTGTTTGAATTATAAACTATTATTACAAGGCTGCTTCACGAATGCTTTTTCCAGACACCTTGATGGATGAGTTTTCAGGTTTGATTATACTTGTTTTATGATTACTGTTTTTTGTGTCAATGTCATTGTCGTCATTATCTAGACAAGAGCAATCGTGAACCAAAACTGTTTCCAACAATGCGAGGCGAACGGCTGCGATTTTGAAACAGAAACCGACAGGAGTCTCATTGTGCCAGCCGCAAAAAAGTGCGGGGCGGCAAAGTTATATTGAGCAGTCGTTTAAAAGTACGATTAATGATAAGTAATTCTTAGATTGTTTCCCCAAAATCATTTAACGTTATGAAGTTCTGTGATTTTCCCAACTTCCCCTAAAATTTTCACAAGATCGGAGTACCGTTTGCCGTTTTTTGGGGCCAAATATCACGAAAATATCTCATTACAAATATTTTTAAAAAAATCGTTCTATTGTACTCCAAAACGTGGCATATCTTAGTTTAGAGATTTCGAAGGTCCTTTCAAATTTTTTTTTAATTTTGGTTCAGCCCCTTTTTTACGGGAGAGTCAACCGACAAGAAAAAAAAAGACTCGGCTTCTTTTTATTTTTAAAGTTATCCTTTGTTACGTCGACGGGGTAAATTTAAGTCTTTGCTACGCTTTTTCATTATCTGGGGCTTAAATTTTAGCACAAAAACCTTTTTTTTGCTTTCATGGAATGAATTCTAATAGGGAAACTTTTGCTAACGCTTTTTCAGGCGCGTTGTTGGATGAGCGGGAATTTTGGGGTTATTTCCTTAAAATTTATTAAAAACCCCGCAAATTTTTTTATTATTTTGTTTTTTGTTTTTTAAAGTTTTCTCTTTTTTATTTATTGACTAAAATAAAAATTTTTTTAAAGCTGGGTATTTAAAGCTAAAAGGATTAAATGATTTTTTTTTTGAGCGCTGGCATGATTTTTTGCATGGGGAAAAAGGCTTACCAGTACTGATATTTCCTAAACTAGGGCTGTAAGAGTGTTTTTTCATAAAAAAATTTTAGTCAAATTTTTAAAAAATCCTTAATTACAGGTTATTAAAAGGGCCGGTTAAATTAAAGTAAAATAAAAAAAGTGAACCTTTAGGGGTTTGGGTTTTCACTTTAAATTTCCAAAAAAACAACATAAAAAAACTTAAAAATGCATTATCTCAAAAAATTTTTTTCCCAGCCAAAATTTGCTAAAATTTTTTCCCCATTTTTCCCCAGTTTTTAAGATAAAATTTAAAAAATTTTTTTTTTAAATGCTCACAATTCCCTTTTTCCCGAAAAATTCCCCTAGACCTTTTTTATGAGATTTATATCTTTTCAATTAAAAAGGGAAATAATAATTTTTTTACAAAAAAAATACATTTTTTCCCCCAAAGCAAAGGCAAAAAAACATATTTTCCAAAAAAAAAACAAAATTATAAATCCGTCTGGTAAATTTTAGATTTTAAGGGTTTTTTAATCTAAAACACCCAAACACTTAAAAATAAATGAAATTGTAAAAACCTAAGCATTATCCCCAGGCTCATTGCAAAATCGTAAAATTGCTTTATTATGAGGAAAAAATTGTTTAAATTTGGGGCTCAAAATTTTCCCCGAATACATTAATTTTATAAAATTTAAGGTTTCCCGTGAAAAATCATTACAATCGGATAAAAACCCGTAAAGGGGTTTTTAATTTAAAAAAAAAGTTTAAAAAAAATTAAAAAAAAACGTAAAACTGTGATTTTCATAAAAACATTTTTAAGGGTAACGCTCAAATTTTCAAGACATATTAATTCCTAAAAATTTTGGGTTTTGGAAAAAAAACATTACAATCGGATAAAGCATGTAGGTAGGCAATTTTAAGGAAGAATGTTTTTTAAAAAACGAAAAAAAAAAAAACGGGGGGAATTTGCGATTTTTTTGAGAAATAATTTTTTGATCGATTTTTTTGAACCGTGTAGTTCTAAGTTCGGGGATTTCGAAAGGGGTCCACAAAATTTTCTCGCAATTGGTGTGTGGGTTTAGCCGGAATCGTGTTTTAAAAACAGACAAAAATACAAAAAAAAATCATTTTCCCTTTTTTTTTTCTTTGTGTATTTTAAAGGGAAACTTCGCTTCGCTCGCTAAAAGCTCATCCCAAATTTAAACTTAGCATAAAAAAACTAGGAAAAAAGCTTAAATCCGCCCCGTTTGTTTTGGGTTAGCGTAATGGTGCTTGAACTGCAATGTGTTACGCGGATTTTCTGTTTTCTGTAAAAAAAAACATTACTTATCCCAAGATTTAATTTTAAATTAAAATTTTAAATTTTAAAAAAAAAAACCAAAATTTTTTTAAATTAAAAAAAATTGAATAAAAAAATTTAAATTAATTTTTTTTAAAAATCGTAATTTTTAAAAATGAAAAAAAACGTAAAATTGGGAAATTTTTATAAGAAATAATTATTAGATTTTCGCTCAAAAATTTAAAATTTTAATTTTAAAAGTTCTTTAAAATTTAAAGGTTTTTGTAAAAAAAACATTACAATCGGAAAAAAGCTGAGGTGTTATAAATCAAAGAATTGTTTAAAAAAAAAAAAAAACCCCGTAAAAAATTTCGTTTTCATGAGAAATAATGTTTCGTTACGCTCAAATTTCACACGAAAAATCTTAAATTTATAAAACTAAGGGTTTTGTAAAAAATCATTAAAAATCGGATGAAGCTTTGGGGTTATAAGTCGATGAAAATTTTTTTAAAAAAAAAAAAAACGAAAAAAAACGGGGAAAAAAAGCGTTTTTTTTTGGGGAAAAAATTTCCCCTTTTCGCTAAAAAAAGTGCATTTCGAGTTTTTGAAGGCATCCATAAATTTCATCGCAATCGGGGATGGTTTAGCTGGAAACTGTTAACAAACCCCACAAAAAAAAAAAAAAAAAAAAAAAATCCGGGTTTTTTTTTTTCCAGGGGAGTGAAATGGAAACTTTGCTTCGCTCGCTACGCACATCCAAAAACGTATAAAATCGTTCCCCTGACGCTGCCTTTGGGGGTGTCACTAGGGCCAAAACCTGCAGACAATCCCTTAACAGCAAAAATGTCATTTTCCCCCTTTTTTCATTGAATTAAAATCTGCCTGAGGAAAGGGCACTTAAAGGGGAAAACCTCCACTTTTTAAAACCAAAATCCACAGTTTTTGCGCTACAAAACACAAATTTTTTGGGGTGGGGGCAATGGAAAACCCTTTTAAAAAATTTATGAAATTATTTTTTTTTTTTTTTGGGGGGTTTATATTTTTGCCCCCCCTTTATTTTTTTTTATTGTTTTTTTAAACTCTTTGGTAGAAAACACAAACTTTTTTCCTTTTGGGGGCCGATTGTTGAAAATTTTTTTCATTTTTCCCTTTTTTTTAATAACAAAGACAATTGGCTGGTTTTGTTTTTTTTTTTCATTTTTTGGGTAATTTTAAAGCTTTTGAAAAAAATGAAATTTTTTTTAAATTTCAACTTTTAGATGAGAAGTTTAAAATTATTTTTAGCCAAAATTATGAATATATTAAACCATTTCACAAATTTTGGTTTTTTTAGTCCAAGTAAAAAAACAAAACCCAAAACCCAGCTCATTTGACAAATGGTAAAAGAAGAAGATATTTTTTTTGGGTTTTAAAAATGTGAAATTTAAAAAAATTAAAACCCCCCAAAATGGGTTTAAAAATTTTTTACAGAAATTACCATAAATTTTTTTATAATTATGTAATATTGCTCTCCCCCAGGGATTAAGGGAAATTTCTATTTTCCCCGTTATAATAATGTAAAAATAACCCCCCCCCAACCCCCCCCCCCCCCCCTAACTAAAAAAATATATGTTTTTGAAAATGGAAAAAAAAACCCCAAATTTTTTCCCCTGCGCGCAATAACTTAAAAAAAACATTTTCAAAAAGGGGGGCGTGGGTTTCCCATTGTTGTTAGTAAAAATTTAAAAAATATAATACTTAAAAGGGAAAAAAAAGTAATAAAAAAATAACAGGTCAAAAAAGGGGAGTTTTTGGGATTTTTTTCAGTGGAGTGTTCCCTTAAGGGAAAAAAATTTTCCGAAAAAGGGTAATCCATTTATATAATAATTCACTCAAATGAAACTTCTCAAACCTATTTTTTGAATTTGTTGTTTAGCTAATAAATGTTACAAAGGTGTTATATATATATTTTTTTTAAAAATTTTTTTTACTTTACTAAAGGGTTTTTAGTCACCCACTGTGCATGAAGCTATGCTCTTTTTGCCATCCCTTTGTACACAAATTTTCAAAAAAAGTGTTGCGGGCAAAAATTAAAAAAATACACTCATAAGTAAAAAAGCCTTTCTTTTCGATGTCGTGTCTACCACACTCGTCAGAGGGAGAGTAGAGTAAAAGGGAAAGGGTCGGTTTATCATAAAAACTTTTAAAACCAACAGCCCTGAAGGGGGAAAATACTTCTTTTCTCCACGTTGACTGACAGCTGCTGACCTCAACTGAGGCCAAAAACGACGGAGAGATACTGGGGTGATAAATTTGCCATCCCGATTCAAACTGGGAAAAAACCCGGGGGGCGGCTATTTGGGCAGACCGGTCACTTTTTCTAAAACACTACTTTTTTTAAGCACAAATTAAAAGTGCCCTTTATTACATTACCCTGTTCAATCTGGCGGATATTACGTTACACGCACACGCACAACCCCACCCCGCCCCAACGCACAAGCACCCAAAAAGCACCCCACCCCGCGCATGCGCATGCTCGTTTTATTTTAAGGTTTTTTTCAAATATTTGGGAAAATTCGGACAAGGACTCGAAACAAAATTTGCCCCCGGCTTCATAAACTCCTGGGCCGGGTTTTTGGTTTTTTGTGGAAGAGTTTAGAGGCAAAACATCCCTCAAAGGGACCTATAAAAATTTTGGGGTAGGTTACATCGTTGGAAAAAATGCGGAGGGTTTCCCGGGGAGGTTTCCCGTCCCTCGGAAAGCTTCAAGCGGGGCGCCAAGGCAATACACGTTGAGACGGCCTGTTTTTTTCGACGAGGCAGGGGACAAGTTTTTTCCGCTCTGGTTGGGTTAGAACTTTAAAGTATAATGGCGACCTTTATTTTCGCCCGGCGTTTGCGGCGCTTTAAGCGAGCTGCCAAGGCCAAAATAAAAAAACGGTTGGACGGCTCTTTTTCTTCGACGAGGCAGGGGGAAAAAGCCCGTTCTCGGGCCCCGGTTGGCTTAGAACGTTAAAGTTAATTGGGGAAGGGTTTTTTGTTCCAGCAGGGGGTTTGCACGGGTTCAAACAGCTGCCCAAACCCAAATACAAAAGGTTTTAGACGGCTCTGTTTTCGACGAGGCCAGGGTTTCAAATTGTTCTCGCTCGGGGTTTGGGTTAGAACGTGAATTTTTATATGGCGACGCTTTTGTCCCAGGCTTTGCGGCCTTCAAGCGAGCTGCCCCAAAGGGCCCAAATAAAACCCGGGTTTAGACGGCTCTTTTTTCTTTGGGGCGAGGGAGGGTACAAGGGTTTTTCTTTTTGCCCTGGTTTTGGGTTTAGAACGTTATGTATTGGCGCCCCTTTATGTTCCGCAGGCGTCGCGAAGCTTCAAGCGAGCTTTCCAAGGCCAAATAAAAACGGTCGAGACGGGTTCTGTTTTTTCGAAAAGGCAGGGTAAAACTGTTCCGCCCTGGTTGGCCCTTTGAACGTGATTTAATGGCGACGCTTTATTTTTCCCGCAGGCGTCGCGACGCTTTCCAAACGGCTGCTAAAGGGCCCAAATACACGGTCAGACCGGGGTCTTTCGTACGCTCAAATTTCACACGAATATCTTAATTCATAAATCTAAGGTTCTGTGAAAAAAATCATTACAATCGGATGAAGCATGTAGGTGTTATAAGTCGATGAAATTTTTAAAAAATCGAAAAAAATGAAAAAATCGCTTTTTTTATGAGAAAAAAATTCCCGGTTGCGCTCAAAAACGTGGCGGTTCTAAGTTCAGAGATTTTGAAGGCATCCATAAAATTTCATCGCAATCGGAGTATCGGTTTAGCCGGAATCGTGTAAACAAACACACAAAAATACAAAAAAAAAAAAACGGATTTTTTTCTTCAGGGTAGTGAAATGGAATCTTCGCTTCGCTCGCTACGCACATCCAAAAACGTATAACATCGTTCACTGACGCTGCCGCTTTGGGGGTGTCACTAGGTACAATACCTGCAGACATACCTTAACAGCAAAAATGTCATTTTCCCACTTTTTTCATTGAATTATATCTGACCTGAGGAAGAGACACTTAAGGGAACACTCCACTGAAAAAGCCAAAATCCACAGTTTTTGCGCTACAAACACAATTTTTGGTTGTGGGCAATGGAAACACCTTTAAAAATTGATCAAATAAATTTTTATTTTTTGGGGGCTTATATTATGCCCCCCTTGATTTTTTTCATTGTTTTTTAAGCTCTTTGGTGAAAAGACAAAACTTTTTTCCTTTTGGACCGATTGTTGTGAAATTTTGCATTTTCCTTGTTTTGACATAACCAAAGACAATTGTGCATGGGTTTGTTTATTTTTCATTTTTCTAATTTTATCATTTTGAATAATGAATTTTATTAATTACAGTTCAGATAGAAGTTTAATATTATATTTTTAGCCAAAGTTATGAATATATCTTAAAACACATGCACAATTGTGTTTATTTATGTCCAAGTAATAAAACAAAACCAAAATTTAGCTCATTCGGATAAGTGGTACAGAAGAAGATAGTTTTTTAAGTTCTAAAAGTGTGATAAAAATATAATCCGCCAAAATGGGTTTAAAGATTTTTACATGAAATTACCATAATTTTGTATAATTATAGTAATATTGCTCTCCCAGGTATGTAAGAACTATCTATTCCACAGGTTATAATAAGTAATAAAACCCCCCCCCAACCCCCCCCCCCCCCCTCTAACTAACAAAATATATGTATAGAAAATCGTAACAAAAAAACCGCATTTCCTTGCGCGCAATAACTTAAAAAAAACATTTTCAATTAAAAGGAGGCGTGTTAGCCCATTGTTGTTAGTATAATTAAAAAGTATAATACTTAAAGAGTAAATAAAAGTAATAAAAAAATAACAGGTCAAAGGGTAGTTTTGGCAGTATTTTCAGTGGAGTGTTCCCTTAAGGAAAAAATTTGACCGAAAAGGGATAATCCATTTATATAATAATTCACTCAAGTGAAAACTTCTCAAACATATTTTCGAAGTTTGATTGTTTAGCTAATAAATGTTACAATGGTGTTATATATATATTTTTTTAATTATTGTTACTTATACTATAAGGTTGGCAGTCACCCCCTGTGCATGAAGCTATGCTCTTTTCTGCCATCCTCGTGACACATTTATCAATTAAAGTGTTGCGGGCCAATATAAATAAATACACTCATAAGTAACAAGCCTTTCTTTGCGATGTCGTGTGTACCAACACTCGTCAGAGTAGAGTAGAGTAAAGGAAGGCTCAGTGATCATAGGGACGTGTAAGCCAGACAGTCATGAAGGGAACATACTTCTTTTCTCCACGTCTCCACGTTGACTGACAGCAGCTGACCTCAACTGAGCAAGACAGACGGAGAGATACTGTTGATATTTGCCATCTGATTCAAGCTGGGCAAAAAACCGGCGGGCGAGCTATGGACAGACCGGTCACTGTTCTACATACTACTTTATTTAGAGCACAAATTAAAAGAGTGCTTGAATTACATTACATGTGCAATCTGGCAGGATATTACGTTACACGCACACGCACACGCACACGCCAAAACGCACACCCCACGCAACGCACACGCCACGCGCATGCGCATGCTCGTTGATTCAAGGTTTTTGCAAATATTGGAATTACGGACAAGGACTCGAAACAATTAGCCCCAGGCTTCATAATCTCCTGGGGTTTTGGTTTTTCGTGGAAGAGTTTAGAGGTCAACAGCATCGTGCAAAGGGACCTATAAGAAATATTTGGGGTAGGTTACATCGTTGGAAATACTGCAGGAGGGTTCCCGGGGAGGTCCTGTCGTCGCGACGCTTCAAGCGAGCTGCCAAGGCCCAAATACACGTCGAGACGGCTCTGTTCTTCGACGAGGCAGGGTACAAGCTGTTCTCGCCCTGGTTGGCTTAGAACGTGTTTGTATAATAATGGCGACGCTTTATGTTCCAGCAGGCGTCGCGACGCTTCAAGCGAGCTGCCAAGGCCAAGTACACGGTCGAGACGGCTCTGTTCTTCGACGAGGCAGGGTACAAGCTGTTCTCGCCCTACTTCAAGAATGACGACAACAAACTGCGAGACATGCTTCTTGCCTACCTCAATGGTGTAAGTAATGGGTTGGGGCGTTGCGTATAATTTTTTATCCGTATAAAACTATGTTGGAGTGTTTTTTGGTGGTCTTTCGGTATAAAACGAAAAAGGGTACGTAGCACCTAAACCTCGTAAGTAATTCTAATTGTGTGTGACATGTGTTTTAGCCATGACTGTTCGCTGGGTTCTGAGACACCACTGGTATTTGAAATTTTAAACATTTGTCACGAAAGTAGAAACACAGGGCTCTACACACCCTTTTACTTGAATTTGTTTTTAAACAATTTTCTACCAAAAAAAATACTGAAATTGCCGGCGATAGTTGGATGAGCGTAGCGAGCGAAGCGGAGATTCCATTTCACTACACTGGAGAAAAAAAATCCGGGATGTTTTTCTTTTTTCTTTTTTTCGTTTGTATTTTTTTGTGTCTGTTAACGCGATTCCGGCTAAACCGATACTCCAATTGCGATGACATTTTCTGGAGACCTTCGAAATCTCTGAACTAAGAACTGCCACGTTTTTGAGCGTTATCAAAATATTATTTCTCATGAAAATCGCATTTTTCGATTTTTTTCGATTTTTAAAAAAATTCCTTCGACTGATAACACCTACATGCTTTATCCGATTGTAATGATTTTTTCACAGTACCTTTATTTCATGAATTAATATATTCGTTGTAAAATTTGTGCGCAATTGAATAATTTTTCTTATGAAAATTTCAATATTACGATTTTTTCCTTTTTAAAATTATGATTAGGCCCTAAAAAAAAAAAAAAAAAATTAAGTTATTTTTTTTTTAAATTTAATTTAATTTTAAAAATCTTCAATTTAGTAATGATTTTTTCACAGAACAACAGAAAATCCGCGTAAGACATGGCAGCTCAATGCACCAATTACGCTCATCCAACAACGCGGCGGGACTTAAGCGTTTTCCTGGCTATCAGACAGTCGATTAATACTGATCAATAAATATCGGGACACTGCTAGACTATTTAAGCTGAGGGAGTACTGTTTTGGGAGGGTTATGATGGTTCTACGTTACAATCATAACTCATGATCAAAACTATCACTGTGTTAAGATTCACATAGAACACTACATAAAATGATCTTAAATCCGCACACTTATTGCTTTAGCCTGCAAAACACTTCCATCTTACATGGTGGTCAAGATAAGAGAGACCGTTTCGTTTTGCCTTAAAAAAAAATACTAAATTTATTATATTCGTGAATTTTTTGTGTTTATATGTGAGGCTAAATTTTATAAATCTACGACGTCATGTTTGTCTAAAACTGTCTTCTTCCTGCAGGTACAGGCTCTATACCACCACCCCAGTCTGGGCCAGTCTATTGACATCGTGCTAGTACGCCTGGAGATCTTCAAGTCCCAGCCCTCGGACCTACCACATTCCCAGGGCGAGCGAAGCAAGCTACTCGACGCTTTCTGCGCCTACAGCGAGAAGCATAACCCTGCCGGGGACTCGAACCCAGATCACTGGGACATGGGGTTGTACGTCTCGGGTCTCGACTTCTTCGCGTACGAGAACGGGCGCAAGAGCGGAGTTACAATGGGTAACGTAGACCTTCTCTATACATCAATCTTGCCCTATGCACCTCTCCTTATCATTTCATTGATGTTGACACGCTATTTCATGACATTTCCGGTATTGGGGAGGAACGATTTCCTTTGCAACGAGTGTGGCGGGGGGTGACACCGTTGATATGATCCAGACCCAGGCTAAGTGAGAGTCACGTCGACGGCCAGAGCTCGCCTCTAGTTTTGGGGATTAACATACTCTCATACTTACGAACAATACTGATGTTAGCGAGATGAACTTTGCCTCGATCTTTTCTCGTCTTCTTCTATCGGCAGAGGAATACATTGGGTCAATTAAACCCTGGATCCCAGCAATAGAAAAATTACCAATAACCTGCATTTTTGCAGAGACTTTCCGAACACCTTTCTAAAGAAGATACTTAAACTCCTCTATGATCGGACTAAAGCTTCGGTCGCCATAATGAAAAATTGCGGTTAAAAACTGTTTGTTATCGTATATTATCTTCAAGATGGTTGGAGATGGACTAAACATTACAATGGCAAAAATATTCACCTTATAATTTAAGAAAAAAATGGCGTCTACCATATTCGGTTAGTTTATAAATGGCGTATTGGAGTACCAGCTGATTTCCTAATTTTCACGCCCAGCATCAAACAATGCACGGTAAATCCATGAGAAATCGATTGAAATACAAACGGACTTTTGTACGGTGTTCATGAAAGCTTCCATTATAGTAGTTTTAAAAATCAGGTCTGCGAAATCGGATTTTGCATTTACCCGGAATTTCGGGTAACCAATATCGTTAAACGAAATTCCTTTCGACCTCAACCAACAACAATCTGAATCGATTACCGTCTAAAATGTACGAATCAAATTCGATCAGAGTTATAGAATCAGTGTCCTGACGGGAAAAATAAATAGTGCGTAACTATGGGCAACAAAAGTTCTCAAAACCAGACCAGAAAGGCCCTCATCTGCTTCCATCTAAAAATTTGAAGCTAGAACAAGAATTCGACATACTATAGTGTATCGGTTAAAAGTAGGGCTGGCAGAGGTATATCGCGAAGTTTGCCAAATCAATAACTTTGCTATGGCTGCCAGATTTGGCAAGGCCCACAGTAATGGGTGTGGAGTAAGCAACCTCACTAGGAAAAATAGTAACCGAGAATATAAACCACGGGAAGACAATTCTAAAAAAAGCCAAAGAGAAACTGAGGAATAATGATTGTGCTCAGTGGAAAACACTAAGCATAATACAGATTCTAGTGTAATAACTTTTTTTAAAGACCCACCACTAATTTTAACAGAAAGTTTCTGCACACTAGGAAAACGCCAAAGTCGTTGTTGTTAGACGAGTGAGTGAGCCATGTGATAAGTACCCGATAACATTCCCTTTCCTCCCGCTACCTAAGGCTGGATCGAGCATGGGTTTTTCCTCCCTCGCCTATCATAGGCTAGAGTGGCGCATTATGGCCTTACAGTTGACGCGCCCTTATGCCAACTAAACTCAAAACCTTATTGGATGAGCGAAGCGAAGACTTCAATTTCACTTTCGTTTTTTTTCGCTTACGTTACCCCAAGAAAAATAGCTCGGGTGTTTTGTTTTTGTTAGTTTTTTGTCTGCTTGTTCGCTCTCTACCGCGCAAACGGCATATTATGCGATCTAAATGAAAATTGAAGGGGACCTTCGATATCTCTGAACTTAGACCTGCCACGTTTTTGGGTATAATCGATCAAATATTTTTTACGGTTATCGTACTTTTACGATTTTTTTTTAAATTTTCAATGAGATATTTTCGTGATATTTGGCAAACGGCTACTCCTATATTGATGAAACTTTATGGCAACGTTTAAAATCACTGAAATTATATATGTTATGATTTAAGAGACATTTGATAAAATATTTCTTATAGAAATCGTACTTTTACGATTTTTTCTCAGGTTTTTAATACGATATTTTCGTGATATTTGGGCCGATTCTGACCAAACGGGTGGGGCTCCAACGTTCATATTTTACATTGGCATAAAGATTATGGTAATGTAGTGCCTCTTGAAAGAAAAAGTTGGTTAAAATTCATAGAAATAAAGTTACAGGGGTATAATTTTCAAGTAATATCAAGTAAGTATATAAAAAGTAATGAGATTCCACTTAAAAACGTAATCATTGGACAGAAATATTCCAAAATAAGCTCATCCATCAACGCGACTGCAAAAAGCGTTCGCGAAGCTGCCTAGTAATAATTTATACCTATATATTATATTAATCAACTTAAATGCAAATGTTCCTGGGTACCCAACACCGTGAAAGATTTTATAATTTCTGGACTATATTTATAAAACTTACAAGTTTTGAAATGCATACAATACAATGAAAAGCATAGCCAGTACAAAATACGTGTAAATATTGCAAGTTTACTCAATCTCCCAGCTCGGTTTGGGGGTACCTTGAGCGTGCAAGATTCTATACACCTTGGTCACTGCATCCAATTTTCACAGCCTGACAAATAAGAAATAAAAAAATAATCTTCAAAAACCAAACCATTGTCGAATAATTATTATTTCTACACATTTGCAGACTATTTTACAAATTATTATTTCTTGTAGTTTTAAATTGCAATTGGTCTAGCTGATTTTGTTAGCAGCCACTGAACACATGACACCATACATAGGCAAATGGCTTTCATTCAAGGAATGTAGCTCAAACGTAGAAGTTGTCAATGAGAAGTTAGAAGTTTGTGAAACTGGATGAATTGAATTTCTTTTTAAACTTGAAATGGGGAATTTAGTATCCAGTTGAATGACATACTGTTTGCGCAAAAGTTGGATTGCAACCTTATTTCAGTTGGCAGACAAGAAGAATTGGGACCAGAGGTTTTATTCAAGGATGGTAAAGCACAAGTTATGGAGAAAAACGACGATGTCATTTTCACAGCGTTTTGTCAAGGAAGACTTTACATACAGGAAGAAGTTGGTCCACCGGCTAAAATCACGAAGAGGAATGATTTATCCTTGTGGCACCGTAGACTTGGACATCTCCATTCAGAATCAGAAACCGTATAGGTAAACTCACTGGTTTAAATAAACCAAAACATAATCCGAAGGAAACTAAAGAACGAGTGGTAAACTGGGAAACTTGCGAACTGGGAAAATTGAAGCGAACAATTTTTACTGTAGGAGAAGCTACTCTAGCAACAACACCTCTAGAACTGAATAATTTAGATGTCGTTGGGAAAGTAGATCCTTCAACAAAAGGTGGCTCGAACTACTTCGTCACTTTTATTGATGATTTCACGAGGTAGGCCCTACACTATAGTGTATCCAATGAAGAAGAAGAGTGAAGTCCTCAGCAAATTTAATGAATCCCGGCGAAGGGCCGAAAATGAAGGTGAAGGTTTTCCTAAGTGACAATGGTGGAGAATATACTAGCCGTGTATGTAATGATTATCTCAAGAATTGTGAAATCCAACGCCAGACCACAGTTCCTGGAACTCCTTTGCAAAATGGATTTTCTGAAAGAATACTAGACAATGACGAGATGCTTGTTAATATAATCTGGTATTACGAAAACTTTATGACCTTATGCTTTACATACAGCGTGACAAATCAGAAACAAGTGTCCCTCTAATGCACTTGGCGGCCAGGTTCCTGCAACTCTATGGTTTGGAGATGAATCGAAGTTTCAACACATAGGCCTACGAGTCTATGGATGCAAAGCTTGGAGCGTTGTTAACCCAAGAAAGAAGAAAAACAAGCGTGATGCAAAATCGAAAGAGTGTGTGCAGATTCTCTGATGGTGTCAAGGATTTTAACCCTCCGTCACTCGCGCGGAATTTCTTAACACCATCCCTCGCGTGGGGTTTGTCAAACCCCAAATTATTTTGGGCTGTAATTAGTGCAGAAGTATGTTTTGGTATTTCTGTCTGTGCTCATATGATTTGTGGAACTACTATGTAGGTGGTTTTTACTGGGAGGACAGGGAAATAAAATGCCAATGAACCATTTTGTATGAAATATTATTTTATTGTATTTTTCAGATTTAAAAAATGGACGTTTTCAAAATATTCAAAAAAGGTGTCCAAATAATGCAATTTTAAGTTTTGTTTCACTTTTTAGTAATAAAGATGAACCAGTTAGTAAATTGCAAGAAGAATTTTTCCAAAATTCCAAAATTTCAAAATTTAAGCCAAAATAGCATTGAGTTTCCCTATGCTGTTACTGTAACGTGATCACTTGCGTGGGGTTTCAGAAACCCCAGCCAAGTTTAGACCGGCAATATAACGACACTAAAAGCCCTAATGATTAGAGGGTTACAAATTTTGCTAACAGATAGAGTGACTTGAAGGTACTGAGAATCTAGAGTCGGTAAAACAGTCCGATGCAGAGAAACAGAGTCGAATGTAGACACGGGGGTTTGTAGAACCCCACGCGAGTGACGGAGGGTTAAGTTATAGAACTGGAAAACTGACGAAATATTCATGAGTCGAAATGTAAAATTTGACGAATATTCATTTCCATGCAAGGCTATGAACATTGAACAACAAGACAACCCAGAGCGCCAAATATTTTTTCGAGTAGAGAGTGTGGCATGGCAATGCAGAATTAGGAGATGCGGATGACGAGGGAGAGTTTATCGAATTTCATCCTCCGTGAACATCTTCACATACAGTAGATGTTCGCGCCGATTTTATTTTTGTATTTTCGTCGCTTTGTTTAGTGCTATTTTCATTGTATTTAACATTTCTTCTTTTCATTTGGTTTTTACTCGAGTGGTTTTGCCCGGTTTTGTCATGTGATTTGGTCAGCCAATCACGTTCGTTTTCTGTTTATCTTCCGTTTGTACTCGCATATCATTCATCTCTAGGTTAGTTCACGACGGTCTGTCGTTCCGAAAGGTCGCTCTCTGATATCACTCTCGCCAGTATATGGGCATAACCAGTTCAGTTCTCTCGTACTCCCTGCACTGCTTTCTGAGAGCAGTCTTTGCCACTGCTGCAATATAAGTTCTCTGAACTGTTTCTTCCGTTTCTTATCACTTCTCTATTCTTCAACTGGCCAGCTCTATTAAACCTTTCCTATCCCCCTCGACGTCTGACACACTGACGTCGCGACGCACGCGACGCAAGAAAGTTCGCCAACATCCGAACCTCACGACGTCGGGGGCAACCAGTCCATGCAGGAAGTATTCTGCACAATCATATGTAAGTTCTCTTCTGCATTTTATTTCCTGTGTTCTTCCTTGCTCTCTTATCTCTATTAAAAACTAATTACAGTCCACTTAAATCTCGGTTAGACATCTCGGCCTAAACAGTAGACAAACCATCACTGGATGTGCCCAGAGTTCGGAACGACTGGCTACGGAGAAGGTCCCAAAGGAGAAGTGTTATGTCTGCACTAAAGGCATACAGTATGTCGTTGAACAAGACCCCAGCACATAAGAAGAATCTTTATCGCAACCTGATGCCAAAGAATGGGAAGAAGCAATTCAGGAAGTCGCACAGGGACATATACAAGTAGAAGGCATCGATTATCACGAAACATTCTCTCCAGTTGTTAAAATAAAGTCGATTAGAATTCTCTTGGCGATGACAGTAGAAAGAAACCGGGAAATTCACCAAGTTGATATCACAGGCGCATATCTGCATGAAACAATGAAAGAAGAAGTGTACATGGAACAGCCAAGAGCGTTATGCAAGACTGGAAGAAGTGATTAAGTATGTTTGTTGAAGAAAAGCCTATATGGATTGCACCAATCGGGAAGAGAATGGAACACAAAATTCGACGAGTTACTAAAATCAATTGGACTTCACCGATCCAAGGCTGATCCCTGCATCTATTTCAATGACGAGCGTGATTTAATTATTGGCGTATATGTTGATAATTTGCTGATAATTTCAAAGGACGAAGAAACAATTAAAAGATTTAAACTGGATATAAGCAAACAGTTTAACATGAAAAACTTTGAAAAAGCGAGACATATCTACGATCCCGTTAGGGCGCCGCAGCCAAGCCGCGGTGCGCTACACACTCAGGCACCTTATACAGCAAGCAGAGTTGGAATGATTTCGAGGTGTAGCCCAGCCGTCATGAAACGTGAAGTGAGCTTAAAAACTATCAAAATCGGGGGGATTTAGGTACCAGACAACACATGCCGAATTTGGTTGGTGTACAAACATTTTTTTTCTTCTCGGTGAAAAAATAACTTGAAACTTGCTCAAAATCACTTTAAGGTATAGGTGCCCGTTAGGGCGCCGCAGCCAAGCCATGACGCGCTACACACTCGGGCACCTTATACAGCAAGCAATGTTGGGGTGATTTCGAGGTGTTACCCAGCCGCCATGAAACGTGATGTGAACTTTAAAACTATCAAATTCGAGGGGATTTAGGTACCTGGCAACACATGCCATGTTTGGTTGGGGTACGAACATTACTTCTTGGTGAAAAAATGACTTGAAACATGCTCAAAATCACTTTAAGGATGTTAGTTACTTCTACTGTGTACTTTTAAATTCGTCAGTTTCAATTACCCAGCGATTCTGACCAAAAGGGTGGGGATTCAACGTTCATATTTTACATGGGCATTGAAGTTACAGTGATTTTATATGGCCTTTTGAAAGAAAAAAATGAAAAAGTTTGCTGGAACGCTTCCAAATGTTTTAATAAAAGCCTTATACAGGTATATTATTAACAAGTAACTGTATAGTTACTTGACAATGATCGCCTACAATGTGGTAATACCATGGCAATTAAATCGACTTTGATAACACTTTTATTTATTTTAGCCAAAAATAATTTTGCAATGAAACTTAAAAAGTTATGAGATCCCACACATTACAAAAAACTTGTAAAAATACAGCCAATCCTTAAACAATCAAAATCAATTTGATCTAAAAGAAATGCCAAGCTTAAGTACCCTCCTACATTTTCGCAATCTTAATACATAAATTCCCTTTGCCCTGCATGTGACTGCATCCTTGCAAAGTTTGGCAAAATAAATTTGCACGAACTTTTACATTTAAAACAATAGTTATTTGTTTGTATTTGAATATATTATACTCAATTTTAAATATAATGTGTCACAATTGGTGATATTATTACGCGAAGGTCACCAGATAAGGGCGCCACCACTCTATTCCTTTGAGACCGACCCCCTGTTGGCGTAAGGCTAATTGGCCTGGTATTTCAGTTGCGTTGAATACCCTCCCTTGGCAAGAATTCGAGGAACTCGATGCAAACAGCGCAGTTCAAAGATTCAATGAATGGATTCATAATATTATTGCCGAATTCGTACCCTCTCGTAAAATAAAATCTAACAAGTTTCCTGTTTGGATGACTGACCTCACTAAAAATGCGTTGTATAATAAAAACCAAGCCTGGAAGCTTTGGAAAGATTCCTTGAGTCCGCACACACGCCTCACGTATGAGAATACTAGGAGACTTGCGAAGACGTTGTCTAGAAATGACTACCTACAAAAAAAACTACACTGACAAAATTACTAGTGAAACTGCATCTAATCCGAAGAGGTTCTGGTCACTAATAAATTCACGTAGGAAATCCGAAAGAATTCCCCTCGAAGTGTACTCAGACGATAACACTGCATCCGAACATCACAGACCCGCCCTTTTCAATGACCACTTTGCAAGCAATTTTTCCCCGCCTACTACCCATCCGATAACATCTCCCCTACAAATGAAGTGTACCTTCTCTCTCGCTTGTCTCACAACCGATGCGAGGGAAATACGCAATTTCATTACCAAACTATCTCCGCACCGTGCTACTGGCCCTGATAACATTAGTGCAATTTTTATCAAACGTACTGCACCTCAATTAGCTTTCCCATTGTCCATCTTATTCAACAAAATTTTTTCATGTGGTGTGTTTCCGGACTGTTGGAAAACGGCAAACGTGGTCCCCATATTAAAATCAGGTGACAAAACACATGTTAATAACAGATATAGACCTATTTCACTTCTTCCCATTCTCTCCACGATTTGTGAGAGAATTATTCACCAGCAACTCCTAACTTTTACACTACCACACCTATCGCAAATTCAACACAGAGTTCTACCAGGTAATTCCTGTCAGACCAACTTAGCAATGTTACAACAAGAAGCAATGTCTGCTGTGGAAGCCGGAGAGCAACTCGATGTTGCATTCATCGATTTTGCGAAAGCTTTCGATTCGGTGGGGCCCCAGGCATCTATTGCACAAGATCGAACATCGCTTCGGAATTCACGGTAATTTCCTTGCTGTCATTGCCACTTCCTTAAAAACCGTCTTCAACGCGTCGTCATCCCCTGGGATCGAATCCGGTTGGGTCATGTGACCTCTGGGGTCCCCCAAGGAAGTGTCCTTGGGCCCCTTCTCTTCACACTTTTTTATGGATGATATGCAAGACTCCGTTGACTCCTGGATTTGTGACTTCCTGTTGTTGCTGACGATTGCAAACTCATGAAACGCATTCGGGATGCAAGTGATGTAATCATGCTCCAACGCGGACTTGACTTTTTTTGCCCCTGGTGCACCGACTGGAAATGAAACCGAACCCCAGGAAATGTTCAATACTGTCTATAACTCTCCGTTGTGTCCCCCTTCTCCATGGCTATCAGTTGGGTGGTGAAGCGATTCAGCGTGTTGAGAAGCAGCGTGACCTGGGAGTGACTGTGGATGGGAAACTACTGTTCGTAGATCATATTGATACAGTCACCTCCAGGGCCATGCGTCTTCTTGGAATGATGTACCGTTTCACCGAAATTCGTGACGTCATGGCCCTCCGAACCTATTTCACTGCATGTGTGCTACCCGTCGTTGAATATGGTTCTGTAATTTGGGCTATGTCTGCTTTGTCAAGAAGTTGGATCGAATTGTTAAACATCGAGTTACAAACTTTCAGAACACTTCAAAACCTGAAATTATGTCTTCTCTCAATTTATGCTCCTTAACCAGTCGTCGTTCTCTGGCCGATTTGAAGTTTTTGGATGAGCGTAGCGAGCGGGCGAGGGGTAGCGAAGATTCCATTTCACTACACTGGACAAAAAAATCCGGAATGTTTTTTTTTTTTTTTTCTTTTTTTTTTTTTTTTATTTTTGTGTGTCCCGTGAACCGATTCCGGCTAAACCAATACTCCAATTGCGATGAAATTTTTTTTGGAGGGCTATGAAATCTCTGAACAAAGAACTGCACGGAGGGAAAAATCGATCAAAAATTATTCTCATGAAAATGCAATTTTACGATTTTTTTTTCGTTTTTAAAAAAATTCTTCGACGAATAAAACCCTACATGCTTTATCCGATTGTAATGATTTTTTCACAGAACTTTAATTTTATGAATGAATATATTCGTGTGAAATTTGAGCGTTATCGAAAAATTATCTATTAAAAAAATCGCAATTTTACGCTTTTTTCGTTTAAAAAAAATTACGCTCATCCATCAACGCGGCGGGACTTAAGCGTTTTCCTAGTTTTATAAAATCGTTAATGGTAATCTTCGACCTCCATTAATCAATTTTTTCTCCTTACATGTACCATCCCGCCTAACCACATCGACTCAACTGTTTCATTTACCTATTCCTCGCCTGGAAATCATCAAACTCTTCTACCGGCTACCCTTCACCTACAATTCACTTGCCACACCCTTCCTAGACATTTTTGCGAACCACCGCGAGTTCATAACGAACGTAAAACCCCTTATTAGCCAGGCTTAGTTAATTTTTCAATTTAATTTTTAATTTTTAATTTTTAATTTTTAATTTTTAATTTTTAATTTTTAATTTTTAATTTTTAATTAATTTTTTTATTCTTTCTTTCTTTCTTTCTTTTTTTTACTATTACGTATCATTCATTATTCATGCATTCATGTATTTCTATTCGTATTTCTTCTGTTATCATTTTTAGTTTAAATTAGTATAAGTTAGTTAGTAATTTCTCGATTTGGTTGATCGGGAAACACTCCCGTGGGTGTAATTGTTTTTATTTACTACAAATCAGAAATTTATAATGTATAATGTATAATAATATAATAATGTAATAATGTATAATAATGTATAATGCAACTACAATTCAGAGATTAAAATGTACCCGTCCTGATGGTCTAGTGGTTAAGACGTCCACCTGGAATGTGGGAGATCCGTGGTTCGATTCCCGGTTGGGGCGGACTTTTTTAATTTCTGATTTGTAGTAAATAAAAGTTAGTTAGTAATGTTATTATGTTTACAATGCACAATGTAAAATGGCCTATGGCTGTATTTGTGTCTAGTTGAATAAATAAATAAATGAATTCTTCATAGATCCCGCCTGGGCCTTTATATGCTACCGACAGTGTTGGCTCGAGCGCTAAGCGCTCGACTTTGATTCGTGTGGTCACGGGTTCGAATCTTGTCGAGACCGGCAATCCTGACTGACGGTTTTTCCGAGGTTTTCCTAAGTCGTTAATGCGTATGCAAGGGATTGAGTCCTCTTAAATAGCCCTCGGACATCCCATCACAATTGTCCTATCCGCAATATACCTAGTTATAGTCACCTGAAGAGGGTCACATCGGAAATCTGATGTGTATACCCAACAGCGGGCATCCCACAAAAACTATTATTAATTTTGTATGTTGTAATTTTATACCAGGAGACTATAAAGGTTTGACGGAAATGTTCAAGAACAATATCGCTTTTGTAAATCAGTTTTTTTAACTGAAAAGGATAGACGTTAAATAAATAAATATTAAATAAATAAAACAAATATTTTGTTATGAACATGACACTGTCGTCAATTTCATCACTAAAACAAATGATAAAAGCCCAATTTTCAACATATTTACACTTCATTGACTTACAAAATTAAAATCTTCATCTTCTAAAATGGGCGCCATTGGTTTCATTGTGTTAGTTTGACATGGCCCTATTCAAAAGTAATTTTACAACGGCATGTTCTATGTGTGCACCAAACTTCAACATTCTGTCATAAAATTTCAAATAATAAGTTTGGTGGCAATCTTGTAAAATGGCCGCAATTGGTCTCGTGGGACAATACTGAGATTGCCCTTTAGTCAAATCATTTTCCAATTACATTTTCTTATATTGCGTGCCAAATTTTATGTCTAACATGAAACACACAATTTGCCGTAAATAGTGCACCTATGTGCAAGACTAATAATAATACTAGGAAGCTTCGCAAACGCTTTTTCAGGCGCGTTGTTGGATGAGCGTAATTGGTGCATTGAGTTGCCATGTGTTATGCAGATTTTCTGTTGTTTTGTGAAAAAAATCATAACGAAGTCGACGATTTAATTTAAAAAAAACGAAAACAATCGTTAAACAATCGTAATTTTAAAAAATGAAAAAAATCGTAAAAGTGCGATTTTTATTTTTTATATTAAAAAAAATCGATTGCGCTTAAATTTCACACGAATATATTAATTCATAAAATTAAGGTTCTGTGAAAAAATCATTACAATCGAATAAACATGTAGGTGTTATAAGCCAAAGAAATGTTTTTTAAATTAAAAAAAATCATAAAATTGCGATTTTCATGAGATATAATTTTTAGATTGCGCTCAAATTTTACTAAATATATTAATTCATAAAATTAAGGTTCTGTGAAAAAATCATTACAATCGGATAAAGACTTTAGGTGTTATAAGTCGAAGAAAGGTTTTGAAAATCGAAAAAAATCGTAAAATTGCGATTTTCGTGAGAAATTATTTTTCGATTGCGCTCAAAAACGTGCCAGTTCAAAGATTTCGAAGGTCTCCAGAAAATTTCATCGCAATTGGAGTATCGGTTTTGCCGGAATCGTGTTGACAAACACAAAAATACAGGGAAAAAAAGAAAAAAAAAACAATCCGGATTTTTTTCTTCAGTGTATTGAAATGGAATCTTCGCTTCGCTCATCCAATTATGTGTCTCCCTATTAATAATCTCACAACGTTCCCAGGATGACCAAATTTGTATCATTTAATAGAAAATTTTCTGTAGAATCCAATAATTACGACAGATTTATTACACATGCAGTCAAAATTATTGAAAATATATGAAAACTAAGTGCGTGTCCGTGTACTATACGCTTATGCCCAAACAAGATGGCGTCGTAAAATAACTTAGGCTCGGGATGTTTAAAAAAAAAATATATCCTTAAGGTATCGGTATCGGAACAGTATCGGAAGATAAAATCTATAGAGGTCGAAATTCCTACTGGTCTTATGGCCAGGGACTGCGCCAGTGCCGCATCGATTAAACGTCTGGGTCTGACGCTGTTCACAGCACAATAATTTGTATTGCTTGTCATGTAGCGTTCGACAATTATTATATTCTGAGACAGATTAAAATATGAGTTGGTAGTGTTTTATCATGCCCTACAACTTTTATTTGAAACAAACTTTCATCAGATCGTAAGTTTTTAATTTATTTTGATAAATATGCGAAAACAATTCAGATAATTTCAAAAAAGAGATAAAAATTAGCATAAGGGGTCGTAGGTCGCCAGATAATCAAAAAAGAGCGCACCAAACGCGTTGATCGTTTCTTTACAAAACATTTAAAACAAATTTGAGCTATTTCGGTCAAATACTTCACTCAATATCACTAATTTTTCGTTCTTTGACCAAACTAAAAAAATAATTTCAAAATGGCGGATAACCCGCAGCCGGATTTTTTGGGGATTGTGTTGGGGATGTTGAACAAATCCCAACCGCTCCCTGCTTAATTTTTTAAATGTGTGAGTCATATCGCATCGGCCCTGTATTAATTAGGGCGCGTCAAGATGTAAGGCATAATGCGCCACTTAGCCTATGACAACTAGGGAGTGAAATAATCTATGCTGGTCAGGTATATGGGGATGGGGGGGTACTTAACACATGGCTCGCTACTCGTTTAGACTTTGGCGTTTTCCTACTAAATATTAAAGAAACTAGCGTCCGGGGTGGCACTGAAACTTGCCGCAAGATCAGCAGTGGGTGGGTGCATTGAGTTCAACCACTATGTTTTATAACATTTAGTGTTTAATGAGTGTGCATTTTTAGATTATTAGAATTTGAGACCGACACAGTTATATAATACGAATTTATCCTACGGATTGCAACTGTTGAGGCGTCTGCATGAAAGTATGGTGTCATAGAAGCTTGGAGACGACAAACGCCTTGGTAAACCGTATCCATCTGCAGGATTTACTTCAGTCTACGTCTGGCGCAGAAATAGGCACAAGTAAGTAGTCCCAGTTATCTCTACGTAATATCCTTCTGCGGGATTCTCTTCAGTCTACGTCCTGGCGCATGAAATAGGCCACAAGTAAGTAGTCCCAGCTTATATCTACGTATCCTTCTGCGGGATTCTCTTCAGTCTACGTCCTGGCGCATGAAATAGGCCACAAGTAAGTAGTCCCAGCTTATATCTACGTAATATCCATCTGCGGGATTCTCTTCAGTCTACGTCCTGGCGCATGAAATAGGCCACAAGTAAGTAGTCCCAGCTTATATCTACGTAATATCCTTCTGCGGATTCTCTTCAGTCTACGTCCTGGCGCATGAAATAGGCCACAAGTAAGTAGTCCCAGCTTATATCTACGTAATATCCTTCTGCGGGATTCTCTTCAGTCTACGTCCTGGCGCATGAAATAGGCCACAAGTAAGTAGTCCCAGCTTATATCTACGTAATATCCTTCTGCGGGATTCTCTTCAGTCTACGTCCTGGCGCATGAAATAGGCCACAAGTAAGTAGTCCCAGCTTATATCTACGTAATATCCTTCTGCGGGATTCTCTTCAGTCTACGTCCTGGCGCATGAAATAGGCCACAAGTAAGTAGTCCCAGCTTATATCTACGTAATATCCATCTGCGGGATTCTCTTCAGTCTACGTCCTGGCGCACGAAATAGGCCACAAGTAAGTAGTCCCAGCTTATATCTACGTAATATCCTTCTGCGGGATTCTCTTCAGTCTACGTCCTGGCGCATGAAATAGGCCACAAGTAAGTAGTTCTAGCTTATATCTACGTATCCTCTGCGGGATCTCTTCAGTCTACGTCCTGGCGCATGAAATAGGTCACAAGTAAGTAGTCCCAGCTTATATCTACGTATCCTTCTGCGGGATTCTCTTCAGTCTACGTCCTGGCGCATGAAATAGGCCACAAGTAAGTAGTCCCAGCTTATATCTACGTATCCATCTGCGGGATTCTCTTCAGTCTACGTCCTGGCGCATGAAATAGGCCACAAGTAAGTAGTCCCAGCTTATATCTACGTATCCTTCTGCGGGATTCTCTTCAGTCTACGTCCTGGCGCATGAAATAGGCCACAAGTAAGTAGTCCCAGCTTATATCTACGTATCCTTCTGCGGGATTCTCTTCAGTCTACGTCCTGGCGCATGAAATAGGCCACAAGTAAGTAGTCCCAGCTTATATCTACGTAATATCCTTCTGCGGGATTCTCTTCAGTCTACGTCCTGGCGCATGAAATAGGCCACAAGTAAGTAGTCCCAGCTTATATCTACGTAATATCCATCTGCAGGATTCTCTTCAGTCTACGTCCTGGCGCACGAAATAGGCCACAAGTAAGTAGTCCCAGCTTATCTCTACGTATCCTTCTGCGGGATTCTCTTCAGTCTACGTCCTGGCGCATGAAATAGGCCACAAGTTAGTAGTCCCAGCTTATATCTACGTAATATCCATCTGCGGGATTCTCTTCAGTCTACGTCCTGGCGCACGAAATAGGCCACAAGTAAGTAGTCCCAGCTTATATCTACGTATCCTTCTGCGGGATTCTCTTCAGTCTACGTCCTGGCGCATGAAATAGGCCACAAGTAAGTAGTCCCAGCTTATATCTACGTAATATCCTTCTGCGGGATTCTCTTCATTCTACGTCCTGGCGCATGAAATAGGCCACAAGTAAGTAGTTCTAGCTTATATCTACGTATCCATCTGCGGGATTCTCTTCAGTCTACGTCCCTGGCGCATGAAATAGGCCACAGTAAGTAGTCCCAGCTTATATCTACGTAATATCCATCTGCGGGATTCTCTTCAGTCTACGTCCTGGCGCATGAAATAGGCCACAAGTAAGTAGTCCCAGCTTATATCTACGTAATATCCATCTGCGGGATTCTCTTCAGTCTACGTCCTGGCGCATGAAATAGGCCTCAAGTAAGTAGTCCCAGCTTATATCTACGTAATATCCTTCTGCGGGATTCTCTTCAGTCTACGTCCTGGCGCATGAAATAGGCCACAAGTAGTTGTCCCAGCTTATATCTACGTAATATCCTTCTGCGGGATTCTCTTCAGTCTACGTCCTGGCGCATGAAATAGGCCACAAGTAAGTAGTCCCAGCTTATATCTACGTAATATCCTTCTGCGGGATTCTCTTCAGTCTACGTCCTGGCGCACGAATAGGCCACAAGTAAGTAGTCCCAGCTTATATCTACGTATCCTTCTGCGGGATTCTCTTCAGTCTACGTCCTGGCGCATGAAATAGGCCACAAGTAAGTAGTCCCAGCTTATATCTACGTAATATCCTTCTGCGGGATTCTCTTCAGTCTACGTCCTGGCGCATGAAATAGGCCACAAGTAAGTAGTCCCAGCTTATATCTACGTAATATCCTTCTGCGGCATTCTCTTCAGTCTACGTCCTGGCGCACGAAATAGGCCACAAGTAAGTAGTCCCAGCTTATATCTACGTAATATCCTTCTGCGGGATTCTCTTCAGTCTACGTCCTGGCGCACGAAATAGGCCACTGTCATGATGTGAAGATCGGGAGCGGACTAGGAATTTAAAGGTGAGAAAGCATTGTACTCAACGAGTTTCCAGTTCTACTCCATCTTCTTTATTGTCCCATTTCCGTTTCAGTTACACCAGTAGGCGGTGGATGCCAAATGCAAAAGGGTGGGAGTTTTTGAATAGCGATATGACATTCCTCCCTGAGTCCCTGCTTTGAAGAAGACCTTGATGTTAAAAAGAAAAATTCAGATTAATAATAGTAATTAAATACTATCTTACAAGATTAAAATAATATGCGGAAATTGTGAAGCAAAATCTCTAACGTTAAAGTAAAATCTTGGACATCAAACCTAATACTAAACTTACATTTTTAGACACCAAGTAGAGTATTGCATTGTATTTTATTGATATTTTCCCGCCCAAGGGGCGGTAAGGCCGATATAGGGCAACAACACTGCCCTCTGCAGCCTATACACGTACAAAGAAGCATAAATCTTAAACACAAAAAGGAGAGTTGGCTTGTACTATAATAAGGTTATAGTTGTGAACTGAATAATTGTTCTTTAAAGGGGCTAAAAAGCCAAAAAAATATTTTTTACCACGTGATCTATAGCACAATACTACACTAAAATGACAGTTTAAAAAATGATATCTTGTAACTGTGATTTAACACGAATTTTTTAATTTTTTTGATCCAGAAATTTGCGAAAAATTGGTGTTTCTGGGAAATTTCTTAAATCGGCTTTAACCTGCTTCTTTTTTTGGTCCACATAGATACTAGAGCATAGATCAATATAAAATGCCTCTTTATAACATCGTGTCGTGTCTTGAAACTGTGACCCAATATACCCTCAAACACGCAAATATATATATATATATATATTTATTATTTTTATTTACTACAATTTAGAAATTAAAAAAGTCCGCCCCAACTTAATTTATTTAATTTAATTTAATTTTCTAAATTGTAGTAAATAAAAACAATTACACCCACGGGAGTGTTTCCCGATCAACCAAATCGAGACGCAAAATATGCATTCCAAAATCACACCCCATCTTGGTAATCAGCATATTTTGACCGAACTACTTGCTTAAATTACAAAACAAAATATAGAGAATTTACAGAAAAGGCTGTAGAGTACGTCAATAATGGCCAATATTTTTTTGGATCAAAATCCTCCAAGGTCACGGGGCATAAAGATCGTCCCCATGTTATTTCTTATGGGAGATTTTTGCCGATGGGACCTAGCTCGAATAATGTCATGTTTGACAATTTTTTGGGAGGTCATGGGGGCCCCAATAATTTTTCTGTTAATTGCTAAATTCATTACTAGTTAGCCTGAATGAAACATATTTTTTGAGTTTAGCGGTTAAATACCCCTTTACGATTACAAGTTACTAGGGAAACGCCAAAGTCGTTGTTAGACGAGTGAGTGAGCCATGTGTTGAGTGCGCCGGAACATTTGCATTTAAGTTTGATTATAATATTCGTATAAATAATAGGGTATTTAAGTTTAGGTCATAGCTTAGGCCATAATGCTCCACTGTAGCCTATGATAGGCTAGGGAGGCCATAGGTAGGGGGAAGAAAAGGAATGTTACCGGGTACTCAACACATGGCTCACTCACTCGTCTAACAAAGACTTTGGCGTTTCCCTAGTTTTATAAACAAACAGAAAGCACGCCAATTAATGGCGGCGTAGAATGTGTTTTTGTTTGCAAAAATAACAAATTAAACACGGCCCATACTATGTTTTAATTATTCCTGTTTGATCTTTAATTGTTTGTACCAAGGCAGTGATCAAGATCCACGAATCTCAATGGAGTTTCTACAAACCATGGAAGTAACTATTTTAAGTCCATGCACAAACCAATCGTATCTTCTGTCGCTAAACGCAAATTTGTATAGTATGAAAAATTACAAAAGACATAAAAATTGTATGGGATTATTCATGTACATCGTACTTTATTTCGCATGCCAACCATCTAGGTTAATAATATTAATTACAAATAAATAAATAATTTCTGTAGTGTTTTAACATTGCAGAATAGTATAAGAAACATAGCCAGTACGAAACGAGCTAAGATTGCAGGTTTCCTCACTCTCCGTGCGGAGTTTTGGGTAATCTTGAGCGTGCAAGTTTAGATGCATCTTGGCCAGTGCCGCGCACCTCTTGACTTTTCCAAAATTATAATTCTTCCCGAAAAAACATTGTTGTTAAAATAGAACCTACCCCATTTAAGCCCATTATAAATTTTATTATTTACCTACCTAAGGTCTCCCTAGCCTATCATAGACTAAAGTGGTGCATTAGTACCTTACAGTTGACGTCCCTTATACCAACTCAACTTAAAACCCTATTATTTTATCCGATATAATTATCAAATTTAAAATGCAAATGTTGCCGTGTACTCAACACATGACTCGCTCACTGTCTAACAACGACTTTGGCGTTTCCCTAGTCGAGTTGGCTAAAGCGCACTTATAGCCGAAATGTGGGAGCCCGTGGGTTTAATGGTCGGGAAAGATTTTTGTAATTTCGATTGTATTTTTTAAATTATTTAACATGTTTTGAAATGCATTAACGCAGTGTAGTCCATCATCTGTGTCAATACTACGGAAAACATGGCCAGTAGGAAATAGGGTGAAAATATTGCAAGGTTTATCAATCTACGAGCGGAATTTGGGGTACCTTGACGTCCAACATTCGATTAACCTTGGACACGGCATTTCACAGCCAGGTAATAAAAAACAAATATATTATTTCAAAATGAAAACCATTGTCGTTAAAATAATTCCCATACATTTCAACGAATTTTTTCAGTTTTTTATTTCTTGCAGGTTTAAATCGTAACAGTTTAGTGCTCATTTTGTTAGCAGTTCTCAGTTCCCTGGTCACTGATGTCGTTTAAAATTTCAGCTTCGGTTTATTTGGCCGTTCGGCCGTATGAGCCTGGACAGACAGACAGACAGACAGACAGACAGCAGACAGACAGACAGACAGACAGACAGACAGACATTTAACATTTAACAGAATTAATCAGGGACCAGGCCCGATCGAGTAGCGTTGTAGACTACGTTCCCCTGCGCTCACTCGTCTAATAATATATGAAAACGTAGATGGCCTAGCGAATACCAGAGTTTTTTTTTTTAACGAAAACGTTCAGGAATCTGTCTGTTTCGAGACGGGTTGCGACAGACTGCTGCATCTCCATCTGGGTCAGCTGGTGGCAAGATTGGATCCTGCCATGGCTTCCTCTATCTTCTCCACACGATCTGCAAGGTCTGCTGCTGGAATATTTGCCCAATCATCTGGGTTTGCTGGCCCAAGGAGGGATGAATAAAGTAAGGAGACAGCATGCGCTATCTGTGGCTGGGACAAATGAAAGTGGCCGTTTTGAACGTCTCCGATCGAGTTTTTCGCAGTATTTGCTGCTTCTCCCTTTGGTGCTGACCAAAATGGCGGCTTTCTAAAACATAGAGTTTTTTTTGCAGTATCTACTGCTTCCCCGTTGGTGCTGACCAATATGGCGACTACCATCGACGGCCGAAACAGCTGATATTATACTTAAAACATTGATAATAACTCTTGTATCAATATGAGAATGAATAATACAGAGTTGAAATGTAATTTTAGTTGAAGTGCTGCGTTTTTTTTTGTTTTGGAATGCTCATAGCTTTGACAATGGCTTTAATAATACCGACGACCTTGCTTTGGGTTTGAGGCTTTCGCCGACCAAACCCTTGTCGTTCAAAAGTGGCTATGGTTTTCACGGCGACATGCTGTCTCCTTACATTATTCATACCTCCTTGGTCTGGCCCGGAGCACCATCCCTCTCTTGATTTTTGTTGTTGTGTGTCCCCGACTCCAGCGTGTTGAATTTCTTTAGGAAGGATGAGTTTCGTTATTTGACTTGTTGTCTGCGTTTGGCTGTAATCTGGCTTTCCCTGATCTTTATGATGACAGATGGATCTGGGTCGTAAGGTGTGTTGAGTTTGTTGCGCTTTTGTTGTCGGCAGAGCACCCGGTCGCTAGTTAGACGAAGAAGCGAAGCGACCGAGGATTTTCCATTAAAGAAATATGGCACTTCCCTGATTCTTTGGGTGTGTGTGTGTCTGTGTACATCGAAATCAGCCGAATCGCTGAACAGATTGCGCTGAAATTTTTAACAGACATCCGGTACGAGTTGGGCTGAGAACGGCTAACAAAATCAGCTAGATTCATTGCGATTTAAACCTCAAAAAAATAATACAATGAAAAATAGGCTGCCAATGTGTTTGAAATTATTTTAACGACAATGGTTTTGATTTTGAAAAAAATTTTATTTTGTTTGTTATTTACCTGGCTGTGAAATGCCGTGCCAAGGTGGATCGAATTTGAACGCCTAAGGTACCCCCAAATTCCGCTGGGAGATTGAGAAAACCCTTGCAATATTTACAGGTATTTCGTACCGGCTCCGTTGTTTTCCATTATTGCCCAAAGATAGGGGACTACACTGCTTTTATATGCATTTAAAAACATTTTTAATATTTTTTTAAATACAACCCAAAAATTTAAAATCTTTCCCCGGACCAGCAGTGTTGTGCAAAAACCAAAAAATTTTATCTAAAAAAGATAATATACTCTTCCTAAAAAAGTATCTAATACGAAAATAGATAATGGACATGAATTTACCCTAATAATATACTGCAATTTAATTCTAAAATAAAAATAGATACTTTTAAAAAAAAATCGGCTTAAAGCCCCAATTCAATTTTCCGTAATATTTTCGGGTTTAATCTAGGTCTGCCTTCTTTAATCAATGGGAACAGGGAAGGATAGTTTGACTGAAAGTTTGGGATATTTTTTTTTTTTAAAGGGGCCCTTTTAAAAGCTAAGTTTGTTTTTCTTTTAAACGATATTGAACTTTCAAAAGTTCATGTTTTTACTTGTAGGCAAAAATTTTGAAAAGTTCAAGTCAATCTAAAAAAAATACATCTAAGCTTACCGTAATTTTTTTAAGTTCAAATAAAAAAAAACCCTTTTTTCCCGGGTAAAGTTAAACGAAAAATTGAAAGGGGGAAGACAAACTTTTTGGATGAGCAAAACGAAGACCAATAATTTCACGGGACCCCCCCAAAAAATTTGCTTGGTGTTTTTTTGTTTTTTTTTCTGTCCGTTTGTTCGCACTCTAACCGGGGAAAAGGCATATGGCTTGATGAAAATTGGAGGGGGACCTTCAAATCTCTGAATAGGCTTGCCACTTTTTGGGTACAATCAAAGAAAAAAATTTTTTCATGAATTGTTCTTTTACCAAAATTTTCCCTTTTTTTTAATGCATTTTTCGTGATATTTTTCTCGCCCGGGAAAAGCGGCTACCCGATCTTGATGAAAACTTTATGGGAAAAGTTTTAAATCCCTTTCAATTATTAGGGACATTTAAAAAAACAATTCCATAGAAAAGTATTTTACGTTTTTTTTCCCAATTTTTAAAACGATATTATCGTGATTTTTTGGGGGCGATTTGACCAAACGGGATGGGCTAAACGTTCTATTTTACAAACATTAAATTATGTGATGATCCTTTTGAAAAAAAAAGGGAAAAAAAATTTTCCAAAATTCTAGAAATAAATTTTAAAAAAAGCCTTTTATTTGGTATAATAAACTAATATCTTTTTTTAGTTGGGTTTTTTATACTCAATGGGAATATCAAATATAAAATATAAAAATTGACAATAATCACTCAATGCTTACAGAAGCAAGTCTTTTGGGCCCCGAGATATTTTTTTATTCTATTTTTTTCCCCAGCATACTAAAAACTTACAAAAATCATCTATTAATGCGACTAAAAAAGCGTTCGCGAAGCGGTTCTGTATTCATTAAGTCCCCAAATTGAAAAAAAATGGACATTCTTTGCTTACAAAAAACCACATGCGAAAAAGCAAACCAGATTAAATTTACGATCTAGGTTTTGCCCAATCTTAATCTTCCCATTGAAAATCATGATAAAAAAACAAACACTATTTTAGACGTCGTGTTAACATTATTGGTAGTGATTCTGATTTTTTGTATCTGTTATCTAATGTGAAGATTCAGATAATAGATAACCAGAAATATTATCTGTGATAAGATAATAGATACTTTGAAATCATGTTATCTAGATGAGATAATAGATAACACAATGTTATCTAGATGATTATCTAGATAACATTATCTAGAAAAAGGCAAAACACTGCCGACCAGGGGATTGAACCCACGTGTCCCACATTTCGGCTATAAGACGCCTTAGCCAACTAGACTATGGAACGCCAAAGTCGTTGTTAGACGAGTGAGCGATTCACGTGTTGGGTACCCGGGACATTTCCATTTAAGTTTGATAATTAAAATTGGGTATAAATAATAGGTTTTTTAAGTTTAATTGGTATAAGAACGCGTACTGTACGGCCATAATGCGCCACTCAAAGCCTATGATAGGCTAGGGAGGGAAGAAGAAATGTTACCGAGTACTCAACACATGGCTCATTCACTCGTCTAACAACGACTTGGCGTTTCTCTAGTTGTAGTACATGAATTGGGTGGTTCTCTTTCGGCCAGCATACAATTTTGCCTTTTGTTTTTATTCCGCATCGTTTGCTGGATGTCTTGGTCATTGTTTTCACCACTGCCTCCTAGATGTTTGCTCGTGGCTCCTCGTTTCCCTGCCTGTTCACGCGCACATGTTAATTGTTGTCCCGCAGCGCTAGCTACCGCCCCCAAAAGCTCAGTTTTTTTTGTTTTGGGTTGTTTACTTAGAACTTTTAAATTAAATTTAAATTAAATTTAAATTGAACATCGAAAGTCTGAATTTACAAAACACTAAGATGAGATTTTAATCATCTCTACTTGACATCAAAACAAAACGGAGCTTTTGGGGACGGTAACTAGCGCTAGATGGTAAACATCAAAACTTGTTGCGTGGACAGGCAGGGAACGAGGAGCCACGAGCAATTTTTATGTATGTATGTGGGTGTAGGTAAGGCTCGTAATAATGCATAGCCATGATTATCTGGTAAGCTTTAAAGTTTCATTTATTATAAAACGTTGTACTAAATCTACTAAATGATATTGTGCATGAGTTTTGTCAAAGGAAGCACGCCATACTCTTTTATACACCGCCTTGTAAATTGGCGAGGCAAGTAAGCGGGAGGTTTTGAACTTTGAATACACCACAATTCTCTCCCTCAACAGTATACAATGCATACAAGTAAATTACAAAGTCATACGTGAGCTTAGGTACCAATAATGAAATGAAATAATGAAAATGATTTGGTACTTGTGGGTCGGGGCACATCACCGAATATCCACTGCACACAATACCCACAACACCGAATTCACAGTTGAAAAATGTTAAAGTATTTCTGAATGGGTCGTAAGACCGATAATTTTATTTTCAGAGTCCAAACAAAAGAATAGGCCACATCACCGAATACCCACAACCCCACAATCGCCACAAGACCGAAAATCGGTAAAATCTAAAGTAAGTTGTGAAGAACGACCCGTCCTGCTAGGGCCACAACACCGAATTCTTCGGTCTTGTGGCAATTGTGTGCTGTGGATACCTGTGTCACAACACCGAATAATTCGATCTTACGACCCATCCAGTATGTGCCACAACACCGAAACTTTGGGTCTTACGACAGGGCATGCCACATCTGAAATACTTTAACATTTTTCATCTGTGAATTCGGTGTTGTGGGTATTGTGTGTCAGTGGATATTCGGTGATGTGATGATCAAAACGATGTTTTGAAACGTCCCCTGTTTCACGCACCCTGCGTAAACTCCTCTATGCAACCCGCTAGACTTAGGAAGTTGAAGTAGGCATCTGAGAAGGCGCGACACGGGTCACCTAATGACTTTTGGGTTGCTGTAGTACCAAGGTTATCCGCTAGTTGGGCGCTTCGGGCAAATCTACGCGGGTTTCCCGAACTAGGATGGGCTGAAAGTGCTCCTCGTAAGCTGACAAATTGTCAGACGTCTGTGAATGAAGGGCTGGTTCTCTTTTAGACATTCTAAAATAATATCAATTCACGACGGAAATGTACTGAAACAAAGATAAATTATAAATCACTATGTTTAATCCCTCTGCAGGACCCAAGGGTTTCCTACGCCACTGTTTTGGAAAGGTAAGCTTGAGCCTTAGGTGTCTCATCTCCAACCGTTGTTACATAAGTTACGCTTTTAGGTTTATGTATAAACGCCTTTTGCATATTAAAGTTTGGAAACCCATTCATAGATAAGGGTTTACGGAGACTAGACAGTTCTTCTTCAATGGTCTCTTCATCTGATATTCGTTTTCAATGACTTTACTTTGGGAACCAAAACACTTTATCACCCATAAAAAACCCCTTTAAAATCCCCATCGGGGGGGTGGTATCAACATAAGTTACGCTTTTAGGTTTATGTAAAAACGCCTTTTGCATATTAAATTTTGGGAAACCCATTCATAGATAAGGTTTACGGAGACTAGACAGTTCTTCTTCAATGGTCTCTTCATCTGATATTCGTTTTCAATGACTTTACTTTGGGAACCAAAAACACTTTATCACCCATAAAAATCCCTTAATCCCCATGGGGTGGTGGTATCAATCATCCCCTAAATGAAAATTTTAAATTTAATTGAATTTAGAAAAATCGTTTTTATAATTTTTAAAACCTTACAACCATGGTTTTTTAATTAAAACATATTTTTTGTAATATTTAAAAAAAAATGTTTTAATTGATAGCAAATAGTTTAAGGCCTTTTCTAGACGCTAAATTGACTTCATTGAAGAGTTGCTTCTTGTAACTAATTATTGAAATAACATGTATTAGGCTATGAAAAAAAAACAAAAAACAAAAAATTGTCCCTATTTTCCCGGGGGGCGTACCGCTGTTTAATTTGCATATTTGCGCCTAATTGCACTGGGCCTATCAAGTCCAATTTCAAACGGCTTTTCAGATTATCTTCATTTTTTTAAAATTAATTTCGTCATCTCTTTGTTCTATAGTGAACAAGTTTCGTAAGGTTATGCGGAAGGGATTACAACTTACAAGTTTTTAAATTTTTTTTATTTAACCCATTGAGTTGAGTGTTGGGGCAAATTTTGGGGCAAATAAAAAAATTATAGCTTGAATCCCTTCCGAAAAACCCTTTACAAACTTGTTCACTATATGAACAAAGAGATGACGAAATTAATAAAAAAATGAAGATAATCTGAAAAGCCGTTTTAAAATTGGACTTGATAGTGCAATAAGGCGCAATATGCCAAATTAACAGCCGGTACGCCCCAAAAATAGGGACAATATATATTTTTTTCATAGTCTAATACATGTTAATTTAATAATAAGTTACAAAAAGTAACTCTTCAATGAAGTAAATTTAGCGTCTATCAATTTAAGTCGTTTTTTTTTGGGGGGGGGGGATGGGGGGGATAGTTCGGGGTCTTATTTCTATTGGTACCATAATGTTTTATTTTTTCTCGTTGTTATAATAGAAATTTAAAATTTAGCTTAGTTTTAAAAACCATAAGACAATAATGGCATAAAGATGGTATATAACTGTGAAATGTAAACGTACATAAAATTCAGATAAATGACTACAAACTTGTGGCTTTATTGTAACAATAACCTCTTTATGCCAGTGTGGCTTATGAACTTTGCTCTATCTACTTACAATCTACAAACATTGTGACAAACAAAAAAACATTATTGTGGCAGTAGAGATGAAACGTTTTACGAATATATTTCAAAAAATACAAATTTTGACCTTAACCCAATTACTCATAAATTTTTTTAACAATTAAAAAACCTATACAGGCTAATATTAGCAGATTTAAGGAAAACGCCAAAGTCATTGTAAAACCATTTCAATGTTGAGTAAACCCGGAAACATTTGCATTTAATATGATGGGCTAGGGAGGAGAGAGTAGAGACACATGCTGGATCCAGCCTTAGGTATAGGGGGATGAAAGGGAATGTTACATGGATTCTCAAAACATGGCTCGCTCATTCGTCTAATGCAGTGGCGTAAATGAGAACCCGACGCCCCCCGGGAGGCAGGTGGGGGTTCGGTGTGTAAGAGGGCCCGGTCCGCAAACCCAACAGATCTTTTTTATTGTCATACCAAATTTTAAATTGTGCTATTTTTTACACACAAGAAAACTTAATACATTTTTAACAACTAAATCATCAAATTGCAAACTCCATTCTCTAGTTAAAATTTTTTACTTGATTTTGTTATTACACTGTTAAACATCGAATAACAATTTCAAAATGGTGGTAAATGTTGGGACCCTACTAGCTTTCGAAAGCTTCTTCAGAGCGAAATAACACTTAAAAATAGTTTGGAAATGGGGTTTAAATAAGTCAAATGCAAATTTCATGTAAAATATATTTTCTTCAGCTGTACCAAAACCCGTGGCAATCGTAGCAGTACAATTATCCCGTACATACATTTCTTCGATGAAAAGCAGTATTAACATCAACGACATGTTGGAGGTTTCGAAAGATACCTGAAAATTTTCTCCAAGATCGGGAAAATTCGTTGAGAGTGAACAAACTTAAATAGAAAAATAGTAAGATTTCGATGTTTATAAGAATTTTTTTATCGTTCCCAAAAAAGAGACAGGTCTAAGGTTCAGAGATTTCAAAGGGCCTCTGAAAATTTCATCAGGATCGGAGTAGCCATTTTCCGGTAGTGCGCGAACAGACAAAAACTTAAAAAAAAAAAAAACACCCGAGGTATTTTCTCATAGTCAAAAGAAAGTCTTCACGACGAAAGCAACGTTGATCCAATCCATAAAAGACCCAAAGGTACCCAAAAGGGAGGGGGAGTAGTAGTTTTACAAAGGAAAACGTACTTATAATTAAGCCAGTAGTTTACAGCAATTAAATAATTTTATGGTGTATGGGGAATTATACCTAAAAGTAATCTGATGATTTTGTTGTGACGATTAGACTTTATTACCTAGGGGTCCCGTCCCCAAACGTTTCTTGCGGGGCAATTTGCGGTACGCCTTGGGTTCAATAATCCGTGATAATTGATTATATGGCAGAATTGTGGGTTTTTGGGATTTAATATATTTTTTTAAGTTACTAGGCACATTTTGGTCTGGGGGTGCGTAGGTTTGATAATTATCTTCTTGTCCCCAAATAAATAGTATCGGGGACGGTCAATTATTGTCAAAAGTTAAAACTGATAGCATTGCATTTGCTAATCCTCCCCCCCCCCCTCCTCCTCCTCACCTCGCACACACAATAATTTACAAGTATAATAATGTTGCTGCATTTTTATGCATGATTACATAGTACAGTATATACTTACCCAAATAAGACAAGACAATAGTGTGCCACCCTTAGGCATGAAATAAGATATTAGAAAATATGGTAATTTTTTTTTTTAAACATTAACTTCTGGATTATACTTTCAAAATGCCTGAATCGTGTTGAGAAAACGTAATATATATTTAATTTTTAGTAAAAGATTTATTCTAGTATTTGCCATTCCCGTAAAATGCCAAAAAATTATTGTTGAACCCCGAACTAACGCTCGGTTAACAACGCACTGACACTGTTTCGATTCACATCGCCCCAAATTAAAATAGTATCTCATCCAGGATGCATTCGTACCCGTGCGGGCCGGGGCCGGGCGCCTTATTGCTACTAATTAGAGGGCCCAAAACGGCGCCCTGGCTGAGATTTTATGTACAACCAGGACGCACCTATAGGCTAACATGTGAAAAACTGAACTATGTATGCATATTTTTCAGCTGTTCTGTTTTTACCCCTTCGCCCTTATACACTATTCAGAGATTATTCTAAATCTTTCCAGTGCTATCAACAGAAATAAAGTGAATAAATCATCTTCGTTTTTCAGATTAAAAAAGTTGAAAGTGTTGTATTATTTAACAATCCATACAATCTGAGCAGATGGCAGTAAAAAATTACTTAATAACAAAGGTGTTCACCTAATCGTGACGTCACATGCCCTATGCGGCGTTGCGCGGGAAAGAGTCAAGGTTCAACCAAAGATTATATTCAACTTTGTATCTCAATAGAATTGAGAATATTTACGTTTGATTGGTTTGAATTACGGCAACAATGTTTTTAAGTGATTAGTCCATATAGTCCGTAAACCCGCGCCCATATTTGGAGTAAAAATTCTTCCTACACCTCACTTATGGGAGGAGGAAGTAACAAAAGTGAACTGTGAGTGACTTTGAGCGTGTTTCAAGCAATCTTTTACCCATCTTCGTAACCCGACAAAATTGGAGTTAGTATAGGCCTAGGAACAAAATTCCCTGATGATTTTTCTAGATGTGTTTTAAAAGTTTATAAAGGCTAATCCAATGGCTGAGTGAAACATTTTATTTAGAATTTAAAAAAAATTAAAATAAAACAATGACTTTGTAGTGATGTTGCACTGGCGTGCATTCATGAGTCACAAAAGCGGCTAACAGCAAGCAGTCTGTCACCCACTTTTCTCTAACATTTCCTCCGTGCCCTAGTAAGAGACAACTTCCTCTCAAGGTCTAAGGGTGCCTAGGCGAACGCAAGGTGTTACACAACCCGTTTCAAAAAATATTTGAAAGGAAGCAATGTTGCGGTGGGTTGGGACCGTCCTGGGGGGTCGTAGCCGATGTTTTCGGTTGTGGCACATACTGGATAGGCGAACCCCCGAATGTTCGGGGTTGTGACCCGTCCTGGATGGGTCGTAAGCCGAATCATTCGGCATTGCGGCGTCAAAGCTTTCGGTGTTGTGGAGATTGTGTGTGTGGGTATTCGGTGCAAAGTCACCCGTTTCGGTCTTACGGCCCATCTAGATAGGTCGTTCGTCACAATTTTGAAAATTTGTGATGAAGGACCCATCCTGCTAGTGCCACGACTCGGATTTTTGCGGTCTTGTGGCATTTTTGTGCTGTGGATACCTCTGTCGAAAATATTCGGTCTTGTGGCATAGTCTGTTTTTCGGTGTTGTGGGTATTGTGTGGCAGTGGATATTCTGGTGATGTGGCCCCGACCCGGTACTTGTAGCACAATATTCCAAAACAGTAACTAACTAAGATTGTAATACAGGAATCAGTTTTTTTAGGAAACATACTATGCAACCTTGTAAAACTGGAATGAAATTAACCTAAAACTTAAAGATTTAATAATTGAATCAACAAAAGCATCATGATCCAAAAACTAACAATGAATCCTTCAAATAGGATGGTGGCTTTGTAGCCCTTGAAGAGTGACGACTAGTTGAGTTTGAGTTACTCAGTCCAATTAGGGATTTTGAAGGTGTCAACTCAACAGGAGACTGAACCCTAAACGTAGATGGTTCCTGGGGATCTGTACAACGTTCTTGTACAGAATTATCATTTTGTATAACAGCACTGGAGTTGCCAGCATCTGGTGGCATTACAGCACTATTCGGGACTTGGGAAGCTTCGGGAAGAGTCGCCCTTGCTACCACTGGTACCACCGAACTTCTGCGTAGAACTTGGTCTAGATGTACGCGTCGTACTGCTCCACTGGCATCTTCGACGGTGAAGTTCCTGGGCCCGTGTACTTCCGATATTTTCCCAGGCAGCCACTTTGGTCCAGGACCATAGTTGCGGTACATCACTGAGTCCTCTTCTGCAAATTGTCGGCTAGGAAAGTCTGATTGTTGAGCTTGAACAGCCACACTCTCCCTCTCCACAGAAGTCTTGTTGTTGGGATGTAATTTATCGAGCATTGTGTGGATTTTTCGGCCCATTAGCATTTCTGCCGGAGTCACCCCGGTACTGGTACTGAGTGTAGTCCTCAGAGCTAACAAAATGTTTCCCAACTCCAAACGCCACTTATCCGCCGTGAACTTTTGTAAGTGTTGTTTAACCGTCTGAACATAACGTTCTGCCAAACCGTTAGATGCAGGCGAGTAAGGTGCTGAGGTTATGTGTTTAATCTGGTTTTTGTAAAGAAAGTCTTGAAACTCCTCTCCTTTGAATGCTGCCGCATTATCTGAAACGATCTCATCGGGAATCCCGTAGTCCGTGAACATGTCTCGGAGAACGTCAATCGCTGTCTTTGCCGTAAGTGACCCCCGGGTGTTCTTCACAACTGGCCACTTAGAGTAAGCGTCCACAGCTATGAAGAATGTATGTCCTTCCGTAGGCCCTGCAAAGTCAATGTGTATACGCGACATCGGTCGACTGGGGACACTCCATGGAATCACGTTCGATGTTGTGGGTGCACGCTTGTTTGCAGCACAAGATGTACACTGGCCAATCATTTCTTCGATTGCTCGGTCCATGTTTGGCCACCAAACATAACTCCTGGCCTTTGCCTTTGTCGCAACGATTCCCTGATGGACTGCATGTAACATTTTCAGAACATCGACTCGTAGACTCTCGGGAATCACTACTCTGTTGGCATAGAGAAGACACCCACCTTTCCACCGATAACCCCGTTGTATTCCGAAGGTAGGGTTGAAACTCAACCGTAACTTCGATGGTTCCCAGCCATGTAGCACACCAGCTAAAACTTTAGAAAGAATGATGTCCTTCTTCGTCTCCAGACGTATGGTGTCAGCCGAGATTGGAAGTTCTGCAGGCTGTCCTTGTAGTAACCACACATCCGCTGGTTCCGGGTACTCTGGTGTATCCGGTCCTGGGATCGGTAATCGGCTGCACAAGTCTGCATTTGAATTCTCTTTACCTGGACGGTACTTGATATCATACAGATAACATCCTAAAGTCAATTTCCAACGCATCATACGTGGGGATAATACATCAGGTAACACTCGCCCTGGCCGAAGCAGACCTACTAATGGTTTATGGTCAGTATATATGACAAATTTTCGACCATAATAAAACGGTGGAATTTCTTTAACCCGAACATGATTGATAAAAATTCCTTATCTAGCTGAGAATAATTTTTCTCTGCCGTTTGTAGCGTACGAGACTTGAAAGGCGATTGGAGGTTCGGAACCATCTGGCTCGGAATGTGACAGTACCGCTCCAACCCCGTACGGCGATGCATCACAAGACATTACTAATGGTTTAGTCAAACTGTAATGAACCAGTACCTGATCAGATGTGACTTGCTGTTTGGCATCGTTGAAACACTGCTCATGCTTCTGGCTCCAGGTCCATTGCTGCCCCTTGCGTGTAAGCTCGTAGAGTGGCGTAAGTTTGGTAGCCATATTCGGAATGTAGCGCTCGTAGAATGTAAGAAATCCCAGGAATGACTCCAACTGCTGCAGATTTGTAGGTGCGGGTGCGATCGAATAGCCTGTACTTTATCCTCCGTAGGGTGGATTCCTTTGCTATCAATCAAAACCCTAGAAACTCTACTGATGGCAAAATAAATTCGCATTTAGGCAGTTTGAGACGTAACCCAGCAGTATCAAACCTTTTCAACACAGCTCTCGTTCTCGCCAGCATTCCTCCTTTGTCTTTCCTGAAACGAGTAAGTCATCAAGGAAAATTACTACACCTTCTAGTCCTTTAAGAAGATTTCCATCAGTCTCTGGAAGTATGCTGGTGCGGACCTATCGAGGTCCAACCGTGTGAAAAAGCATCCTCCAGAGAGTGCTGTAAACACTTCTGTATTTGTAGGTAGAGGATAAACATCAACCTTCACACAGGGTTGACTGTCCCCGAATAATCACCACAAATTCGCACAGTGTTGTCGCGCTTGGCAACAAAAACAGCAGGTGTACCCCATTCCCCTTGTGCTATAGTCTCGACTACCCCGTCACGTTGCATTTGTTCTAGGGCCTGGTCAGACTTCTCTTTCAATGCATAGGGTGGGCTCCGATGTTTGCGAAAGACAGGTGTAGCATTTGGATCTAGTTCCACGTGAACCGGTTCCCCTTTGTAACAACCTAAACCGCCTGCAAAACGTTTTCTAGGCCATGCAATTCTTTAGGAAGATTGCCATCACTTACACCTAACTGGTTCACGCTGGTCACAGCCAGCCCCAAGTGGTGAAACCAGTCTCTGCCGAGTAGGCTAGGCCCATCTGTCTGCATCACGTATAGTGGTAACTGGCATACTTTTTTCCCATACTGCACGGTTACCGTTGCCACTCCCAGTACTGCTAACTCCTGTTGTGACCAGGTTCGCAGTTTGAACTTTGATGGCGCTAGTGGCGGAGGATCGGTAGGCCATAGACGCCTAAACGCGTCTATGCCAATGATTGAATGTTTTGATCCTGTGTCCACTTCCATTGTTAAGTCTACTCCATTCAACTCAACAGCCACCTTGAAAGAGCCCTCATGTCTATCTTTCTCCACCTTGAGACAGAACAGATATGAGTCTTCCACCTCTGATGTAAGCAGATTGGTACCCGAGGTCTTAGGCCCTAACTTGGTATTGTTCCCAGACTTGGACATGCATACCTTAGAAATATGGCCTGTCTTCTGACATTTGTGACATGTCAGGTTCTTAGCACTGCATGCATCGGCCTTGTGGTTTGCATTGCCACAGCGATAGCACATGCCTTTGGCAGAAATTGCCTCTGTAGTAGGCCTAGGCCTAGAATCAAAATTATCTTAGGCTTACCTCTGCCTGCCTTGTACGATGTACCTTGGGTAGCCACGACCTTGTGTACTTGGCCGCCTGCCCTGCATTTCCGTGTAAGACTTGGACATCTCGCTGCGACGTCTCCGCTGCCGTAGCAATCTCAACTGCTCTCTGGAAGGTAATGGCATCTCCCTCCGCCAGCAGCTTGGTTTGCAAAATCTTGTCCCGAACTCCTGCAATGAGTTGGTCTAGCAGATTCTCATCTAGGTCTGTGAACTCGCAATGCTTACTGAGACTTCTGAGCTCCTGTAGGTACTCGAGTATAGTTTCGTTCTCTAGCTGTAGACGCTTGCGAAATCTAAACCTTGTGTACGTTTGCTAGGCTTAGGGCTGTACCTACTTGTAAGCAGTCCTTTGCCTCTGTGAACGACAGATCAGTGAGTGTCCTTGGTGTAGCCAAGTTGCGTAGCACCACAAATGTTTCGCTTCCAAGCACAGAGAAAAACACATTCTTCTTCTTAGCTTCAGCCACATCGAAGGCGTCGAATGCAATTTCGATCCTTTCGACGTAAACGTCCCATGGCTCTTCCCCGGGCCTAAACGGTCCGATCGAAGCAACTAGCCCACTTGCATTACCACGTGGTTGAGAAACGCTCGGACTAGTTTCAGGCATTGTAAACTGTAATGTAAATCTACCTTACCAAATCCATATCTTCGTCGCAGTTTTGTTATGTATGTATGTGGGTGTAGTAAGGCCTCGTAATAATGCATAGCCATGATTATCTGGTAAGCTTTAAAGCTTCATTTATTATAAAACGTTGTACTAAATCTACTATACATGATATTGTGCATGAGATTGTCAGAAGGAAGCGACGCCATGCTCTTTTTATACACCGCCTTGTAAATGTGGCGAGGCAAGTAAGCGGGAGGTTTGAACTTTGAATACACCACAAGCAACATCTAGGAGGCAGTGGTTTTCACACACAAGGTTAGGGGTTACTGAGAGTAGTGTCGTTCTCATTTTACGGCCGAACATGAGGTCGTAGGGAGATCGGTTTGTCGTAGAGTGAGGTGTAGCTCTGTAGTTCATTAAAGCTTAGTTGAGTTCAGTTTGTAGATCCTTCCTCTCCATATGGGCTGCTAACACCGTCTTGCCAATAGATTACACGGACCTTTCTGCCTGCCCGTTGGCCTCGGGCCATAATGGTGTAACGCGGTGATGTCGGAATCCCATTTTTGTGGCGAATGCTGCAAACTATATATAATATATGTTTTAAGTATATTTACGGTAAATATTACGCACAGTATATTATAGAAAATAACTTTTTTTCCCAACGTTTCAGAAAAACTATGTTTCCATTTTCAAGGGAAGGGTAAAACAAAAATTCAATAAAACAACAACAGCATTATAAAAATAAACAAATAGAAACAAAAAACACACTACCTTGCAAACATAGAAATTTACAAAAATCCAATTGCAGCGAACCTAAAATCAAATCACTTGGTTGCATTGTGAGTGTGACTTCTTGTGACCATTCTAGCAGGCCTATCACTGTCTTCATGTCTTGGTACCACAGGTGGCTCAGTCTCATACTTTTCAAGAGCTGCAGTATGACTTCTAGTCATTCTGCTGGATTCCAAATTTCTAGAAAAGATGGTTGGGTCCGTCCGGACCGTCCCACGTTCATCTAGACTAGGAAAACGAAGTCCCGCCGCGTTGATGGATGAGCTTTTTTAAAATTTTTAGTCTGCGTGGGATATCTTTACTTTTGCAAGTGCTTTGTTGCTTTGTTTTGCTGCCCACGCATTGTAGGTGATTGTTGTCAAGTTTTTATTGTTTCTTGTCAATTTGTGTTTATTTACCGTTAAAAAACTTATATTAAAAGCTTTATTCCTATGGATTCTGGCTAACTTTGTCACTTTTTCTTTCAAATGGTACTTCATCACCATAACCTTAATGTCCATGTATAATATAAACGTTGAAGCCCTATCCGTTTGGTCAGAATTGGCCCAAATGGCACGAAAATATCGCATAAAAATCAAAAAAACTTATATTAAAAGCTTTATTTCTATAGAGTCTGGCTAACTTTTTCAACATTTTCTTTTAAAAGTTACTACATTACCATAACCTTAATGTCCATGTAAAATATGAACATTGTAGCCCCCACCCGTTTTGGTCAGAATCGGCCCAAATGTCACGAAAATATCGCACTAAAAATCGAAAAAAATCGTAAAAGTACGCTATTCATGAGAAATATTTCTTCGATTGTACCCAAAAACAATACACCTCTAAGTTCAGAGATTTCGAAGGTCCCCTCAAATTTTCATCAAGATCGGATATACCGTTTGCCTGGTAGAGAGTTAACAAACATACAGAAAAACAAACAAAAAAAAAAAAAAAAAAAACAAAAAAAAAACCCCCGAGCAAATTTTTTGGGGGTCCGTAAAATTGAAGTCTTCGTTTCGCTCACCCCAAAAAAATTCCCCTTTGGGGTTTATTTTAGAAAAATTCCTACATACGTCTAACTGAGCAAAACCCCAAAACATTTTATTTAGAAAAAAAGACCAAGTCTTAATTTTTTGCGCCCCCCCTTTTGGGACAAACAAATACAGAAGTTTTCTCTTCCTATAGGGGAAGTCATCTGGGAATCCCTCGTTTTTTAGGGACTTCCAAAGAGCCACAAAAAAAGCTTCCCTAAAAAAGGGAGACCGATTGTCATTTGCGTGGGGGCCCCAACACAGGTTTCTGGAAACCGAAAAACATTCGCTAAATTTTTTTGAACCCCTTTTTTTCTGAAGTGCGAGATTTTACGTAAAAAACTCTGCACATTTCATAAGCCCTTCTGGTAACTTTTCAGGCTAGACCCTGCGATTACTGGTGATTTTTGAATTTGTTTCCTCTTCAAAAAGGGTACCAGTAATGAAGCTATAAAAATAATCTCAAAAAAATCCCCTGTCCCCAAAGCAGGGTTGTCCCCTTTTGAAGCATTGAATGTTTTCTACATATTTTGTTTAGGAAGGAAAATTTTATTAAAAAGTCCTAGGCCCCACCGATGTGCTAAACCATTATCACCAGGGGGTACCCAAATTTTGGGTAAAATGGAAGATTTCGAGACCAGAGCATTTCAAAATGTCCTTTTACAAACCTGGGTTTTTGTTGAGATACATTAAACCCCTATTTTTGTTGTTTTTTGGCAACGTGGGCAAAAAGGAGTTCCGAGTTTTTTTAACCACTTAAACTCTATCCATTCTGACATTAAATTCACCAGGGAAGTTAAAGTAAAAGAGGAAAACTTTCCTTTCCTTGATCCCGGGATAATTGGGAAACCCTTATGGACGTTTGGGCCACACTGTGTACAGAAAGCCAATCATACCAAAATACCAATGGGAAATTTGCGGGCCTCTTCACTCATCACCTTCGAAACTTCGATCAATAGCATTTATTTTGGGCTACCGTTCTCGAAAAATAACTGACGAAGAACTTTTAAAAACGAAGAAGGCAAATTCTACGTGAGGCACTGCTCAGTAAGGGGTTTTTCCAAAAGGGTTGTTCCAAAAGGGTTTGGGGAAAAGAAGAACCGGGCAAAAGAAACTAAAATTCGACCCATAGACAAAAAAGAGCCCCGGCATATTTGCCATATTTTCGGGGGCCAAACCAAACCGAATTGGGAAAACTCTGGCTATTGAAAACATCAAGACGCTTTTCGACAGATAGAACCTTAGGCGAAAAGATTGGTAGCCACACAAACCCAAAATTCATTTGGATGGTCCCACGAGATTTTCCCTGGGAGACTGTTCGAAACTATGGGGGTTTGGGCAAACTGGTAGAAATATGTCGATGCGCCTTTTAGGAACACAAGTCCCCCGTCAACAAGATGGAAAAAAAACATCTGGGTTTGGCCAAAATTTTGTCAAAGGAGGGGCATTTTCCCTTTGATTTTGACCAATTTAGGGCCCCTTGCCATGGTCAGCCATTATTTAGTCGAATCGTCAGGGGAAAGGGAGTGGAAACCCAGGGCGATGGGAAAAACGGGTTTTGGGTCAATCGAGGAAGTCTGCTTTGATTGAGAGGGTTTGTCAAAGAAAACGGGAAAAGCGACCCGAAAAAAGTGCCTTAGTTTAGACCGAAAAGTGGGGGGGTCCGGACGGACCCAACCATCTTGTCTTGAAATTTTGGGATCCGGCCGGAAAAGACTATAATTAAAAATGCAGCTCTTTAAAATATGATACTGACCCCCCTGTGGTACCCAAAACATGAAACAGCGATAGGGGCCCGCTAGAATGGGACATGAAGGCACACTCACAAAAGCGACCAAGTTATTTTTATTTTAGGTTTTTACTGCAATTGGATCTTTGTAAATTTTATGTTTTTCAAGGTAGTGTGTTTTTTTTTAATTTTTGTTTATTTTTATAATGCTTTTTGTTGTTTTTTTAAATTTTTGTTTTACCCTTCCCTTTAAAAAGGAAACATAGTTTTTTTTGAAACGTTGGGGTTAAAAAATTTTTTTCTATAATACTGTGCGGATTTTACCGTAAAGATCTTTTTTAAAAAATAAAATATTTAATATAAAAAATATATATATATAAAATATATATATATATTTATATATATTATATAATATATTATTTCTTTTTTAAATTGGCTTTTTTAGTAGGCGACTAAAGATGCGGTTTTGTTAGTACTTTAGACATAAATTAAAAAAAAGAAAAACCCCGGGGGGTGAAAACCCGGGGCATTAGTTACCGGGGTATGCTCTTCCAACTGAGCTATGCGGCCCCCCAATTTAAAACTGTCTAATTTTTTTGGGCTGTTTTGTACATTGTTAATAACGTGTGTAGAGCAGATTTTCACTGCCTATTAAAACTGCCCCCTTTTTTTTTTTTTTCTAAAGTACTAACGGAACAGCGTCATAAATCGCCCACATAAAAACCCGTTTTAAACTCAATTTCCCCAAATCTTGGGTTAAGAGATGGTTTGTTTCTCTCAAAGTTAATTTCATGGCGTCTAATAGGGGAGTGCAATCTTTCTCTAAGCACGTTTAACAAAGTAAAAAAAACAGGGCCAAAAATTAGACAGTTTTAAATTTGGGGGCCCCAAAAGGGTAAGTTGGGAAGAAAACATAGCCCCGGGAAAATAAGGGCCCGGGTTTAAACCCCGGGGTAGTCCTTTTTTTAAATTTCTGTCTAAAGTATAACATATTATATATATATATATATATATATAATATATAAATTTCTAAAAGGGCATTCAAAACTAGAAACGAAATAATAAAGAATCTAGTGTAAATTAAAACAAAACTTTTTTTTTAATCGTTCGTCATTCAGTCAGCTTTTCAAGAGAAAGTTTTTAATTTAAATAATATGTTCAAGATAGGGCGAACGTGCATCAGGAAATGCCCTTTCTACAATGTTTTTTAATACAAGCGGACATTCGTGCACGGAGATCTTTAAAATGATAACATTTTAAACCTTTACCTGTAATTTTATATTCTAGTTTCGATTGTACAGTACTAGACTCGACCTATAGATGTGCCGGCATAACAAATTCGAGGATTAAAACTATGTTACATTAAGTCGTTTGATAACAATGGAGCTCTAAATAGCGAGGTAAAACTATTTTCAAATCAAGCACTGATTTTATTCAATTGAGGATTATTTATATGAGTTTTAATACTTTTATTGTTGATGTTTTACTATGCAGACACATTGAAATATTTTTTATACAAAATGTACCATTATGTAATGTGAAAACAAACTAATACATACATACAAACAAAATATGTCAGTACGTTTTTCTCGGCAACTGTTCCAGCCTGGTATGCACCACGACGGCAGCGGGAACAGCTGCCCCAAGAGGGGTACATCATGTCGCCTTCTAGAGGTACACAAGGCGAGACGTTGTGGTCGAGTTGCAGTGTGGGAGTGGCCAGCGATCTCAGGTGGGGCATTCTGTCATGTCAAAGTCGTTGTTGGACAAGTACTCGGTAACACTCCGAATACTCACCAACCTAAGGCTGGATCCCAAAATCTAGCCACACATTCTTTGACAAAAGCCCTTCTCACGTTGTAGTACAATATTTAAAAAATTTTACCAGCTTTAATTAAATACTCCAATCTTTACACTCTTTAAGAATAAATTGAAAGACTTCCTTCTTAATAAAGCTTATTCTCATTAAGAGAATTCCTTGATGCCCAATTTAAAACAATTTAACTTATTATTTTCACACTTCTCTCACACCACTTTTTTTCTCTTCATTTTGCCTTTATGATTTTAAAAAATGTGAAAGGCAAATATTACAGCCTACAATTTCTATCTCCACGAAATATATTTAAATTATATAATCATAAGAATTTGATATTAAAAAATCTAATCATGTAAACTTGAACTAGGTTTTAATATTATCGTATTTAATATGTATAGGCCTAATAAAACTGCTTTAGCATGTTATTCATATTTTTTGTATTGTAATTACCATAATTTTGTTTTATATGTATAATATGTATTATTATTGTGTTCCTTTTTTTGTTTTTTTGTTAACTAATGTGTGGCTCGTTGGTTTGTGGTTAGCTTATCTGCTTCAATGCAGATGGTCCAGGGTTCGATTCCCGCGAAAGTCAGAAGTTTTTTTAAATTCGATTTGGACTTAAGTCCATCAGTTCTTGTCTTAGGAGTTTGTAAACGGTGACTTTGGAGCCGTCCTAGCAACGAAGCTCATAATAAATTTCAAAGTTGTTTTGAATTTGGGCCTTTTTGACTCCTGACGTTTTGTTTTTTTTTTGTATTGAGGGCGTTTATTGCCATTGATAAATAAATACAAGTAAATATTTAATTAGGCGTTGAACATTTGAGACTGGATAGGCTAATAATTATATATTTACATAATAAATTTTCATAAGGGCTAATACTATTACTATATTTTAACATTACCAACAGTGTATTCAGATACTTTAACATAGAAAGTTCAACTACGTACTATATTGAAAGTTGATATAGATGTTTACTAAAATAGCCATTTATCCATATTCATATTCAGGACTAAGAAAAATAGATATTTTAAATTTGACGTTGATATTGACCTGGATAGGCCCTAGGCTAATCATAATATTACACACTATTTACATAAGACTATACATGTATTATATATTTTAACTAACCTACTATGTATTTAAGATACATTTAACATATGACTTACAACAGCTATGTCCTATTTTAAAATTTTATAAAAATTTTATTTAAGATCCATTTACATCCTATTCATGTCCAAGACCTAGGAAATTGAAATTGTAAAATTAGATTTGAAATTTGGACCATTTTTAACATTCACATGTACCATACTTATATATAGGTCCGAAGTAATTTTCCTTGAATGGAAAAAAATTTTAATGATTGAATAGTGTTAGAACGGGAAAGGCCCTTTTGCTTTTGTCCTGGCTATTGTTAGGGGGTGTTGGGTGTCGCACTGTCCATACCACGATTGCTAATTTCCTATTAAAAAATCGATCTTTTGGTGGCTATCGCTCACCGTCGATTGCGTCGGGGCCTGCAGGGTTTTGGTTGGTTGCTTTGATTTAAAGTCCCCCCCTGAAAAACATTTTTATAACTGAGTGGGTAGACTCTAAATAAAAATTTTTTTATATTTATTTTTTTAATTGTATTTTTTTTTATTATTATTATTTGTAATTTTTATTTGTCCCCTATATATGCTTTGCATGCATTGTTGGTTTTTTTTAAAAATTTTTTTTTTTGGGGTTTTTAAGTTATCTGAGAGTGGGTTTGGCCTACAGTTGGAACCCTTTAAACAAACAAAAAATTTTTGTTTTTTATTTATCAAAGCCCGGTACTTAAAACAGATCCTTGGGTTTTTTTTGCGTTTTCCTTGTTACTAGGGTTTGGTACTTGTTGGTAGAAATAATTTTCTTATTTCTGGATAAATTATAAACGATATCGCCAAACGCAGGTCTGGTCGAAAGGAACCACTTTTCTTGAGAAAATAACGGTTTGTTTACTTTTGATCATGCCAAAAAAGGCCAAACAATTGAGCTGAAAATTTTAAACGACTACGTGCCATTTTCTGAGAACAGATAACAAAATGAGCAAAAAACCGTTGCGATTGAAACCTCAAAAAACAATCAATTCAAAATAAATTTTATTTAAATTCATTTTTTTGAATGTAGGTGGTTACCAATTAAGGTGTATTCCTAGCCTATCATAGGCTAGAGTGGCGGCGTGGCGCATATGGCCTTACAGTCGACGCGCCCATTTTCAGCTATTTGCAGACGCCGTTCCGAAAGATTTACAATCTTGAAATTCGGTATATGACTGATATGTAGTCCATGACCTACCAACAACAAAAAATCACCCCGAACCGATTAACCGTTCTGTGTTTAAAAAAAGTGCCTTAACATAGTCGAAAACCTCCGGCTGGCTGGCTGGGTGGTTGGTTGGCTGATTCTGACGGAGAGGAATAAGAGCCTACAGAGAATTTTGTAACATTGTGCTTATACTTCCTTTTTTATGAACCGGTGTTATTATTCCATGCTTCCATCTAGTAGGGAAGAATACACTATTTATAGAAGCATTGAAAATAATTGTTAGAAAGCGATCGTCTACAATGCTTAGCCTAATTACATTGAGTGAAATCATATCAGGCCCGGGAAATTTTTCTGGTTTTTAAACCCTTCCTCAAACACTCTTTTTTTTTCCTCGACGTGATATATTGAAATGGCATAAGCTATCCAAAGATACGTCAGGAAACGGTGGCAGGGTTGATCTTCCGGGATTGGCTGTTTAAAAAACAGTTTAGCACGCATTTTCTTTACAAAATATAAAAAACTTGACAGTGTGTAAGGTATAACACTTTTACATTTCGTCGCATTTCCCAAAAAAAAACTAAAGAATTGAACACAAATGCTGGGAAACTTTACTTTCTAGCACACTAGTAGAGGTATGGCACTTGGTAACAAAACAATATGGCGGCCAGGACGCATGTTTTTTTTTTTGGGGTT
>JAMZAV010003175.1:0-60709 GCA_024449915.1 Sweltsa coloradensis | reverse complement strand
ACATCGTTACGTGCAAGACATTTCTTGCTTCCTCATCAGTCATCAGTCATACACTGGTTCATACGTGCACTTCATATTTGCTTCCAACACTCGTTACGTGCAAGACATTTCTTGCTTCCTCATCAGTCATCAGTCATACACTGGTTCATACATGCACTTCATATTATGATAATATTTAATACAATTCAGAAGTTTAAAAATCCATCCTGATCGGGGTTCGAACTCGAGTCTCCCACATTATAGGTATATATCTATCTTCTTCTCATCGGAACGCTTTGTCCGTGAGTGGCAATGTAAATGCCGGCCTCTGATGGCCATAAATTACGGTTTGATGGGGGTGCCTGATGATGCGAACGCGGAGTCGTGGATTTTTCCAGACTGTATGGTTGGAAAGGGGGGGTTTAATTTGGGGAATAGCGGATCATCCGCCAGATAATTGTACAGTATGATGTGGGTGGGGACAAAAATAAGTTTACAGTAGGAACGGTTTTGTTATTCCCGTCTCTTCTTGGCGGGCGATGGAAGACCTCCTTGGAACATCGGGGGCCGCTTTCGGTTGAGATGACGAGGTGGTATGGTGAGAGGTGTTCTGATTGCTGATATGGTCTAATATATTTGTCGTTTGGGCTCGGAAGGAACTGTGTCTGCGCCTGGATGGTCGGATTTCTTCTGTCTGGTAGGTCGTTGTAGAATGTTCGGGAGACATCACGGAGGTGCTCGGCTATTGATGACATTTCTAGGTCTTCGTGGAGAAGGTGGATGGGAGTTTCGCGCGGGGCGAAGGACACCATTCGCAAGATTCTATTCTGTAGCCGTTGTAGTGAATCAAGATTGCTGAGTGTCACACCGGACCACACTGGGCATGCATAGGCGATGGCCGGTCGGAGAATCTGTTTGTAGATGGTCAGACGGTCAGATAAATCAATTTGCGGGGAAGTAAGTAGAGGGCGTAGGGCTGCCGCTTTTCCAGTGACTTTGCGATGGATGTTTTGAATGTGGTTTAACCAGGTAAGGCGCGCATCCATCTCCGTACCAAGGTAGTTGGCAGATGCTGACCAAGGGATCTGTACTCCTGCTAGCTCCAGATAGGGCAGTAGCGGCTTCCGTCGCTTTGTAAAATAAACCGCTTTCGTTTTGGATGGGTTGATCGAAGTTCGCCACTTGGCATACCAGGCTGCCATCTTGTTGAGACCTGCCTGGAGTAAAGCTACGGTCAGTGTAGGAGATCTCGCAGTAGCTGCCAGGGCATCATCGTCCGCGAATAAATGGATATCCACATCAGGAGAAAGTTTAGGGAAGTCCGCTGAGTATATATTGAATAGGAGTGGACTTAGCACAGATCCTTGTGGTACACCCGCTTTGATTTGTCGTGTAGTAGAGACTGCTCCGAGCCAAGAACTTTGAACGATCGCTCTTTAGGAATGATCTTATTAGGTGCTGTAGGTGCAGCGGAAATTTAAGTTGTTCCAGCTTGAACAGGAGGCCGGCGTGCCAGACTGTATCAAAGGCTTTAGCCACATCAAGAAAGACAGCTGCCGTACCATGTCCGGAGTTAAACCCATGGGTAATTTTGTTGGATAATCTGAGCAGTTGGTGCACGGTTGGTGCTTGCTTCACAAAGCCATATTGAGTGTCTGGTATGATAGAATTTTCGTCCACGTGGCTCTGGAGGCGAGTTCGAATGATCTTCTCGTAAACCTTGGCCCAGACATTGAGAAGACTAATAGGTCGGTAGCTTGCTGGATCTCTTGGTGGTTTTCCTGGTTTTGGTTATGGCGACAAACTCGTGCTGTTTTCCATGGATGTGGGAAGTAGCATGCTCGCAACGAGGCGTTTATTATGCTAAGTAGGCGGCAGTGAGCAACTGCAGGAAGTTGATGGATAACGGTTTTGTTAATTCCGTCTGGGCCCGGGGCTTTCCTTGGTCGGAGATCTCGAAGAATTAACGTAAGTTCTGCAGAGGTGCACAAGTCGCTAGCAGGTAAAGGTGGTTTTATTGCTGTTGTATAGTACCGTTCGATGGGTCCGTCTAGGTCAGGCGATGAGGCGACTGAAGCAACAGTCTGAAAAGCGTTCTCCATAACATCTGCTAGGGCGTTAGCCTTTTCAGTGCTGCTGAGTGCCGGTCCAGATGGTGTGTCCAGTGGTGGATTTGGAATACCACGTTTAGATAGTGATTTAACCATGGGCCAGATGGAGTGGTCGGCAACTGACAGAGTTTGAAGTTTTTCCTCCCACTGATGTCGGCGGTGTGCAGCAATATCGCGGCGTAGCTCTCTGCATAGCTTGTTGTATTCAATGCGCAGGTCAGGCGTTCGAAACGCCTGCCACCGTCGACGGGCAGTATTCTTTATTAGAATCGATCGCTTTAGCCCTGCAGGGAGGTCCATGTACGATGGCGTTGGCCGGGTAGTCCTGGGAACTGCCGTATCAAATGCTGAAAAGACACTAGTCTCAAGATGAAGAAGGCACTCTTCAATTCTCTTAGGATTTATCAACAGAGGCACTGGGTTGCTCAGATTTTGGGTCACAAGACGACGGAAAAGGTCCCAGTTGGCTCTCTTGTAGTCTGGAACTGTTTTTGTGGAGGATACTAGGGTAGTGTTCCCCAGGATCAGAAGTACTGGATCATGGTCCGACGTCAACGCCTTGAGCGTTTGGAGGTCGTAGGATACTCTGACATTCCTGAGTATGGCAATGTCCAGAACGTCCGCGGTCGTCCTATTTATAAGGTGGAAATATGTTGGATCGACAGGGCCAACAACCGTGTAGCCAAAGTCCACGGAGTGTGCCAGTAGTTGGGCACCCCTATGGTTTTCTACAACCGAGTTCCAGTGCTTATGCTTTGAATTTAGATCGCCTGCCACAACAGTGGGTGTGGTTCCTGGAAAGAGTCCCTCTATATCCGGGAGGTAAATGCTTCCTCGAGGTGGGTGGTAGACGGATATCAGTCGGAGAGGTCCTCCCAGCGAGGTCACTTCTACTGCAGTAGCTTCAAGGAGTTTGGCCGGTGTTGGAAGGGCCAGCTGATGATGGTTGATTTCGTTTGCTACTAGAATGGCTGTTCCCCCACCTCGACGTGTTGTTGTAGCTGTTGGGCGGTCAGTTCTAATGACAGAGTATCCTGGAACTGTCCACTTCTGGTAGGGTAGAAGGTGAGTTTCATTTATCAGTGCAATTTCAATTCGGTTGATTTTTAAAAGGTGTAACAGTTCTGGAGTTTTTGCAATTACGCCTCCATTGGCGTTCCAAAACAAAATAATAAGCTTCCGGGATTTAGGGGCCATGTTGGGTACATTTAGCTAATTCGACTAGCATGTCGGCCAATGTATTTAGGATAGGGCTGGGATTTAATTCCTTGACTGCTTCAACGATGCCTATTATAATGTTCCATATCTTTGGGCTTAGGGCGACGTTCGGAGACGCGGTATGATTTGGAAGTTTGTAGAATGGTTGCGATGGCTGGTGTTGAAGTGGTACTCGCTGGTGAGGACGAGGAGTTGGGTGCTGTGGTTGCTGTTGTTGTATGATAGGGAACTGTGAGTATCCTGAATTTGTTGTTGCAGAGGCATATGTGTCGCCAGGACGTGCGTATACAGAGGTTAGTTCGGCGGAATAACGAGGGTTGGTTGCCTTCTTTGACAGGCGACGTCCTTGGGTTGTGCGAGGTGGAGCCTGCTGGTCACAGGCTTTTTGGTACGCTGGGCATCGACGGGAAGAAGCCGGATGGTCTCCTCCACAGTTAGCACAGGATGCTGGCATCGTTGGTGGTTTAGTACAGGAAGTGGATGTATGTGTGAGTGCGCACTTGAAACATGTTGGCGGTAGATGGCAAAAGGCTGAGCTGTGGCCATACATTTGACAGTTATAGCACTGCCTAGGTCCCTGCGGTCCTCTGTACTTTTCGACAGTTACGCGATGGTGGCATACGCGTTCAATTGAATGGATTGATTTCCCATTTTCGGGGCCCACAGAAGCGGACGACACGACAAAGAGGGGCATCGGTCTACGCACACCTTCCACGGGACGGTGAAACAGTTGTGAACATCTGCGAATACGAAGTCCTGGTTTCGCAAATCTTCTTTTTTGTCGTCTATGTCGACAGTTGCTGATAGCCCACGCATTACAACCTTTTTCAGGCGTTTTTCAGCAGTGGGGAAAGTATAGAATTGAATATCTTGTTCTCGGAATGTTGCTTCCAGAGCTTTATAAGTTTGAATATCTTCTGCTTTTACTCTAAACGAGTCTTTCGTAGAAGAAAGAGTGACACGTCCAGTGGTGGATCGTCGAACCAAGTCCATCATGACTCGATAGTTTGGAACGCCAAAGACAGTGATTGGGGGAACACGCTCCGCTTTTTGGGAGTGGGTCGCCTGAGTAGTTACATGTGTGGCAGTATTAGTTTTATGTGAATTGTGTCTGTTGCTGTCGTCGGATCCCGAGGAGGAGATGACGTCACCGCTAGGTTGACGCCCATTTTGGTCGTCCAAGTCCATCATCCCGTCGTCGGCAGATAACTCTTGGTCTAGCAGACTGCGTATGTTGGTAGGGTCGTTTTGGAGCGGGGCGAAACGGTTTGACAGGGAGATTCCATGTTGGGGTTGGGAGGTGGAAGTGCGGGAAGTCGATGGCTGGCAATTAAAGATGCTATTGTCTGCTTTTTTTTGAAGAGTGTGCTTCGCACTATTCCTCTTCGTTTCTGTTTTTTGTCGTTTTGCTGCGGAGGCAGATGTGGTTACAATGGTAGTATGGATTTGAGTTGAATCTTGTTTTGTTTGTGCATTATACTGGGCTACCAAGTTTTGTGGTAGCGAACCAGTTACCTGAGTACTAGTGGAGGGGGGTGGGCTGGGAGTCATGACGGTTGTCAATGTACTTGCAATAGACCGATTACCTTATCTCTAGCAAGCGCCTAATTGGCGACATGCCAGAGGGCAAAGTCCACACTCGTGGAGTGACTCGTAGCTCTGCTCCTGCTGTGAGTTGGCCAGTAATGTTGTAATGCTATGGCTGCTTATAATAATAACTACGCAAACTCTTAGTTAAGGTTAGGTTCAACAGAGGATTGGCCGGATTTAACAGGGTCAGGCATGAATTCCCGTGTTTTCGTTAGAGCACAATATCTTCTGATCTAATATAGATACAATTATGATTTTACCTTTAAAAGAAAGCTCTATCTTTTGTTATCAATAATAAACATAATATGCATAGCTTAATCTGATACTTACCTTGAAATTTGAGATTTGGCAAACACCTGAAAAAGACGCTCTTCCACGATATTATCAAAACTACTTAGAATTTTGAAATTTCTTTTGCTGATGCTGGAAGGAAAAACAAATTAACGTGTTTTGCTGAACACAAGCTTGAAAAAAAAAATCGAATTTTTACCCAAAATTCGAAAATTGTGATATATGAAATACCACTTTAAATATAAACAAAACTACAATTTTGTTTCCACACAAACTTAGATAAAGCATCTACCTATCCATTGCACTAGTTACATTTGAAAAATAATCAACGGTTGTTACGTAGTAATGGAAAGACGGTCCTGGTTTTGTGCAAGACCGGCACAACTGCATTTCCTTCACCGACACCCGTCGAGTCGTAAATTACCACCCCTCCTTTGCCTTCGAGTGAGCGGTGTCGTGTGAACATCCGAGCGCGCAACTTGAGCGAGTGTGACCTTGCAACCTCCCGACACTGAGTCAGAGTTTGGAAAGACACAAAGCTTCCGAGCTGTTACGTTGAATTACAAACATTTATACTATACAAGATAATTTATGCAAATGTAGATTATTTTCAATCACTTATTTCTCGTCACTCAATTCATGTGATCGGCTGATAGACCTTATAGGAATTTTGTTTAAATCTAAAATGAACTAAGATGAAAATGAATTGCAAAGTGAAACACGAGGCAAGGCGTCTCTAAAATAAAAACTTGACTCGAATGAAGCCTTGAGCCACGCGTATTTAGCTAATTTGCGTACGCAATCATATTATTGATATAGTTTTGAGATGATCGAGTAAGATTGCCATGAAGCGCGTTCCAAATGTGCTTGTAGAGAATGGTGATGGATTACATGAATGTTTTGTTTATTCCCAATGCCAATGGTACCTGTTCCAAGTCAATTATGATATGACTTGAGATATGAACGGCTTCACGTGCGATGTCTGCTCTAGTCTGTTATAGTTTAGATGAGGAAACGCTTACGATTATAAAAACATAATGCACTTATAATGATGATTTCAATTCAAAGTCTATCACTGCAAGTCAGCGTAGATAGTCTTTTATTATGAATGGAACTGACCGAATGTCTCTCCAAAAACAATTATTATTTACCTTCATTATCTTTATTGGGAACTTGATTGGTTACTTTTCCAAGTGAATTAAAAATACGCAGGCGGGATGTGGTAGTCTAACATCGAACTTGTGTGCAATCACGTGTTTCGAAGAAGGAAATATCGTAAGTGCATAAAGTTGATACATTCCTTAAAGTTTATACATTATGAAAGAATAGTATATTTATAGTGATTTAATACATGTGACCGACCAATATGGACCAACGCTTGATAGGTAAGTAGTTATCTAAAATATTATAATAATGTATGATATGCACATTGGACAGCAATTTTCGTAAAAAAAATAAAAAAATTAGTTACATTAATTAGTTTTCATATACATACTGGGTCAACTGAGAATTTACAACATGTTTACATGAGATTTTGTTGTTTACAACACCTCACGGCTCACGGGCTAATCGTTGAAACAATACAAAGAGACAACTTTATTCAAGTCCATCACTTCATGTAAACGGTAATTTTAGAGCTGTCCTAACAACAAGCCACTTAATAAATTCAAAATTGTTCAGAATCGGAAGTAAATGCAGTGCATTTTGACTATATTACTTCAAGTCAAGCAATACATGAGCCTATGTCCAGTTGTTGCAAACTATTGTGTAGGTTGTGTGGAATTATACTGCCGTGGCTGATATATATTTTTATTGTATGTTGCAAGGTTAAAAATTTCTAAATATCACATTAATTACATCACAATGTAATTTTATAAATATTTAATATGACGCTATTGTTTAGTTTTGTATTATGTTAATTGTTATTTGTATTATAATGTTTTAAATTATGTTGGCAACCTGGTTATGTCTATGTCGAGGTCTATGTAAATAATCTGATGAAGCCAGGAGTTTACATATAACGATATGAAGTGATCTATTCTATAGGGTCTTACTCTTATTGGTCGATTGCCGAGTGGCAGGCTCGAGCGCTGAGCGCTCGACTCTGATTCGGGAGATCCCGGGTTCAAATCCCGTCGAGACCGGCAATCCCGACTGTGACTGAGGGTTTTTTCCGAGGTTTTCCTCAGTCGTTAATGCGAATGCAAGGGATTGAGCCCTCTTAATCAGCCCTCGGACATCCATTCACAATTTCCTACTCCAATATACCTAGTTAAGACACCTGAAGAGGGGCACATCAGGTAACAACTGGTGTGCACTCTAAAACGGGTTTCCTACAAAAAAAAAATATTTTATTAAAAATATCGATCTTTGGTTGGTTATCGCTTACTCGTCGATTGCGTCGGGGCCTACAGGGTTGGCTTGGTCGGTTGGATTTACTGTCCCCCACTGAAAATCAGTTATATAACTGTGTGGATAAACTCTAAATGCAATTGATTTATTTCTTTATTAATGACTAAGATATTATTATCATTTATGAAACGTTATTATTTATGTACTCTATTCAGCATACTTATCAAAGTAAAAAGATACTTTCAAAAGTTTTACTGAAGCTGCAACTGCAGGTATGAGGTCACGAGGTGCAGATAAAGACTTAGACAATATGAAAATAGAACATTTTTTTTATTTTACACCTCCCAACATTCAATTTCCTTGCCGTTCATCTACTCAGACATAAAATCACGAATAAAACTTGTTCTGGAATCATTGTGCTGACAATACTTGACTCCCCCGCAAACCTTCATAATAATTTTTGAAGTAGGTTTCACGTAGTCTATCATCCCATTACCTATATTGTTTTATTACATTTTTTAAATTTTGTTATTATTCTTTATTGCACTTCTGTACTTCATTTTGCGATTGATATTGTCTAGCTGCAAATTATGCCATTTAATTTCACTGCTCTAGTTGTGCACGTACTCCATTTATTTTATTTAGGTCAGAATTCTTTTAGTATTCTTATCCGGATTTTGTATACTTTGTTTTGAAGTTTCGACTCTCACTCTCACACATAACCGTACAATTTCATGTAGGTATTGTTTCTTTTGTTTTGATTAAACCACAGTCAAGTTGTGTTATAAGGCTTTGTGGAACGAAGATAATTTTATATTTAATACAATATTCAGAAGTTAAAAAATCCATCCCGATCGGGGTTCGAACCCGAGTCTCACACATTCCAGGTAGACGCCTTAGCCAATTGAATGGAATTGAATTACGGGAGTGTTTCCCGACTATCCAAATCGAGAAATAAACCCTATCGCTCATACCTGCGTGAGGTAATAACATTATAAATAATGTTATTTATTTATTTATATTTTATATATATAATATATTTATATTTTATATATATAATGTATTTATATATATTTAAAAAAACTTATTTCCACCTAAGAACAGTGTTAAGTTCAACTAATTTATAAATATAAATAATGTTGTTTGGTCAGGTCACAGGCAACATATATTCGTTGCAGTACTGTTCCATCCATTCGTATAATGCAACTACAATTCAGAGGTTAAATAGTTACCGTCTCGGTGGTCTAGTTAGCTACGGCGCCTACCTGGAATGTGAGAGACTCGGGTACGAAACGAACCCCGATCGGGATGGATTGTTTAACTTCTGAATTGCTCCACCTACGGGAGTGTTTCCCGACCAACCAAATCGAGAAACGAAGTCAATTTAGTTTGTATAATTAGTATAACAATTTATTAATAGTTTTTCGTATTTATTATATAATGGTAAATGGCAAAGAGTAGGCCTACAACACTAGCATACAATGATTATTTATACAAAACCAACCAACCAAAATAAATCCATAATTTAACAAGTCCACAAAGCCAGAACACGGCTTGTGTTCTGGCTTTGTGGACTTGTGAAATTATAGATTTATTTTGAGACTATGCGATGTACTAAATTCAGTAAATAATTAATAAGTAAGTGAACAAAGACGAAATTAATAAACATAATATAGAATAATTAATACAAATTGTAATACAAGTGCCATAAACATAAATTTTTGTCGTCTATTATTACGGCCTCTCCACTAACCTATTTTCTAGTTTCAATTACCTGGTACAGTCGGACAAATCATAAATGACTTATAAAAGATCAATTCTTTTCTTTTTTTTGGTTTGTTTATTTATTTATTAATTAACTTGTCTATCCTATTCAGTTATAAAAACTGATTTACAAGGAGGACGTTTTTTTAAAAATAAGGATACCACATTTTAGAAATTATAACAGAGATGCTGCTAATTAGATTATGGTTCTACATTCGTATTCGTTTTGAATGATTTGAGTGGTAGAAATTCGAGGCCACCCAAGGCCGTCGCGTCGTCCGAGCGTTGGCGGACTGCACGTGCACGTGCGCTACGCTGGACAGAGTGGGGCTGGCTGGCTGGCACAGGAGGGGAAAATATGTTTTGGATAAAAATGGCATATGGGAAAAAATTGCACTATCGTGGCGCGCTCTTGCGAAACAGAATCATATTGAAGCCCCCTATGTCCTATCCTTAATATTAAACGAAGAGCTGTTAAGTTAAGGCTGTATATAATGTCAGTATGAAAACAGTCGCTATGCGGCTGTAGGCACGTGACAGTAGTATTCTGCTAATGGATTGTATCCAAACTTGCGGAATATGCGTTGATGTCGCGGCTTGTTTACGTAGCACGGCACTGAACACATCCGTTCGCTGCGGGCTCTGACTCGCGAATGCACATTCTAGGTAGGCGCCTTAGGTATCTATTTAACTGCTGAATTGTAGTTGCATTATAGATCTGAATGGATGGAACAGTACTGCAACGAAATATCTGTTTGTTGCCTTTGACTGATGATTGATTGCTTGGATATTGCTTAACGTCTTTGAACTGATCAAACATACGTTATCCATAATGTCATCATTACCTTACGTAGGTATGAGCGAGGGTTTATTTCTCGATTTGGTTGGTCGGGATACACTCCAAGTGAAATTAAGTGTAAGTGTAATTGTTAATATGTAATACTATTCAGAAGTAAAAAATTAAAAAATCCATCCCGATCGGGGTTTGAATATCTGTTGCCTTTGAACTGACCAAACAAATATTATTCATAATGTCATTACCTGTCGCAGGTATGAGCAAGTTATTTTTTGTCGATGGTTAGTCGGGAAACACTCTCGTAGGTGGAAATGTTATTATTATTATTTAATACTATATTCAGAAGTTAAACATCTATCCCGAACGGGGTTCGAACCCGAGTCTCCCACATTCCAACTATTTAACTTTTGAATTGTAGTTGCATTATAGATCTGAATGGATGGAACAGTACTGCAACGAATATCTGTTGCCGTTGAACTGACCTTATAAACATTGTTCACGTCATTACCTTACGCAGGTATGAGCGAGGGTTTATTTATCGATTTGGTTTGTCGGGAAACACTCCCGTAGGTGGAATTGTTAATATTTAATACAAGTCAGAAGTTAAAAAATTAAAAAATCCATCCCGATCGGGGTTCGAACCCGAGTCTCCCACATTCTAGCTAGGCACCTTAGCCAACTAGACCACCGAGACGATAACTATTTAACTTCTGAATGTAGTTGCGTTATAGATCTGAATGGATGGAACAGTACTGTAACGAATATCTGTTTGCCTTTGAACTGACCTAATAAACATTATTCACAATATCATTAGTCATTACCTTACGCAGGTATGAGCGAGGGTTTATTTATCGATTTGGTTAGTCGGGAAACACTCCCGTAGGTGGAATTGTTAATATTTAATTCAAGTCAGAAGACTAACCAAATCGAGACCCATTATCGAGTGGTACATATCTAGGCTGGCCCCCAAAAGTGATAATGAATATGTTTAAAGGCTTTATATTAAATAAGATAGATTAATATTATACATTATGTTACAGGTTTACGTTTCTTTAGCGGCTACTGCATCGGCACTGACGGTAAAATGCACAACTTCTCGTGTGAGCTATGCGGGAAGAGCTACAAGAACAAGTATTATCTTACCAGGCACATGAACTACGAGTGTGGGAAAGATCCACAATTCCCGTGTCCGCACTGTCCTTATAAATCAAAACGAAACACTAACTTGAGAAAACACATTGTACACGTGCATTCAAAAAACAAAACAAATAGTTTATAAATTAGTATTAAAACTTAGCAATTGTTACTTATTACTAATAGGAGGATTACTGTAAGAATCGTGCATTTTGGAGTAGAAGCATGAAATTTGGCACACATTCTCCACACACCCATAGAATAATTTTAAGAAATAAAGGCATTTCTGATCGGCCCCCATGGGGGGCATACCTCCTCCCCTCAGAAAAAGTCATGAGTATTTCTGTAAAAATTAATAAGAATCGTGCATTTTGGTCTAGAATCATTAAATTTGGTGGACACACTCCACATACCCATAGGAGCATTTTAATAACTAGAGGCATTTCTTATCGACCCATGGCCTTAGGCCATATGTGGAATGCCCCTCACCCCCTGAATTAGTACCGAGTATGTATGTAAAAATTTAATAAGAATCGTGCATTTTGGGCTAGAAGCATGAAAATTGGTAAATACTTTCCACATACTCTATGAATCATTAAATGCAATAGAGACATTTCTGGTCGGTCCCAGTGAGGCAGGTGGGGTTGGGTTTGGCTGTCTGAAAATAAATCAGCGCTACAGCGATGGATGGTTTCTGGGCCTGAAATAGCCCGCATCGTAAACGATTTCAAGAGTACTGTAATAAAAACACAGCAACGATTGAAGACAGGTATAATGTGGATGTACCTTTCAGCCAAATCCGCTTTTATATAAGGATCTCAAATCTCTGGTTGATACTATTATAAGTTTTGGAAATCCATTTACTGACACGAGTGGCTTTTTGATTCGCATGGATACAAGACAGATTGAAGAGGACAGGACTGTTGACTTTATCCGCAGCTGGAGAGTATGTGTCGTAAGCAGAGCCAGGAATTTCCCTGATAGAATGCAGCACTGCATAGGCCGACCCAGTGAAGAAGAAGAATTTCTCTCTTCTCAATAAGCCAACTAGGAGCACGACATCGAAAGCAAAGCAACAAGTTATTTCTCTAAAACGGGACAAAAATCTGTTTTCTGACTTGTACATAGGTTGTCAAGTTCGCCAGGGAGCCAGGGAGATCTTGAAACATTCTTTCGTCACGAAAATCAGGATTATCTTCCAAGTTTGTTCGACGGAAGAGCTGCGGCAAGGTTTGGCAGAACAGGGCATCTCTCCAGTGCGTTTCCCCATACGTGTCCAGCTTGATAAGCGGTACAGAAAACATGGAGTAGGAGAGTATCTTGAGCTGGGGACATGTTTTCAACATATCTGCCCTTACGAGTGAACAACAGGGTCATATAATAATAATATATATATATATATATATATGTTTGTTCTTAAGTTTTCGCGGACGTATTGTATGTTGTAATTGTCTTCCGGGACATTCCGCCGCTTGTTTGAGTTTGCTGCTACAGACCTTTGTCTGTCGCCTGGCACTCGACGTTTCGCCAGAATCACATCTGGCATGATCACGAGTCACTCACTGTACGTCTTCCTTCTTCAAGAACACGCACTCGACTGACAGTCTCCAACCCAACTGCGCGCGTCCTCGATCGAGTTTGCATGCCTCCTATTGTGGTGGAAATAGGTGGGGGGCGGCGAGGTTGTATTGGAAATGCAGAGATTTGTACTGTGTTGCTCGAGGAAGGCTCTTGTGTAGTAGCGTTTGTTGTGTCTGAAGGTGGTATGTGTTTGTTTACCACTTGGTATTGGACCAAGATTGGTTTCCATGCTGTTGCCAGTCTCTGGGCATCATCTCGCTTGTTAATGTTGCAGGGACGTTTTTCTATCTCGATGGCTTCGCGTATGATACGAGGGTAATATACAGGGGCTACTGCTAGAGTTCTAGTGTTGGCAAAGTCTATCCAATGGCCTTCCTTCCTTACATGCTGAGCTAATGCGGATGTTGCTTTGTCCTGTCTTACTGCGAGTTCGTGTTCCTTCACTCTAGCCGATATTCTCCTATTTGTTTGGCCCACATAGACTTGGGGGCACGAACCACAGGGGACCTCGTAGACTCCTTGCGACTCCAGAGGGATTGACTGCTTTGCACTTCTTAGCATGGTGTTGATTTTGCGATGTGCTTTGAAAGTGGTCTTGATGTTGTGAACCCTGAGCAGTCTACTGACTTTATCTGTTGTACCTTTGATATAAGGCAGATAAGCTGTTGCACGGTGTTTTTCTTGTTCTATTTCTCCTCCGTCACTGACTTTAGGTTGACGTTTGAATGCTTTTGTTATGTTGTAATGTGAGTAGCCATTAGCACATAGGGTCTCCCGCAGAGTTTTCTTCTCCGACGCTAAGTGATCAGAATCTGATAGTCGTATAGAGCGTGTGGTCAGTGTGTTCACCACAGAGTTGAGTTGGAGGCCTTTTCAATGGCCTATTGTAAATAAACGTGGCATTATAACCGAAAAACCTAGTTCATTAATTCATATCGGCCACGAAAATATCCAAAAACATATATATATAAAAATATCCAAAAACATATATATCCAAAAAAACACATATATATATATATGTTTTTACGTAGATTTTCTCGGATATAATGTGACATAATGAAATTCTTTCGAGTTTCCGAGTTAAATAAGTTTTATTACCAACGTTTCGAACAGTTCTCCCTGCCCATTCTCAAGGTAACGACATACAAATTAAAAAAACATTGAGTAAACAAACAAGACAATAACAAATAATATAAAAGACAAAACAAGTCACTGCAACTGCTCAGCATTACATTGAAGATCTTTGCGATGACCTTAACAGGCGTTTGGTAGGTGGAGCTTCAGGTGGCTTCTTTCTTCTCCTATCCACTCTAGCTGGAGGAACTACATTTTCCGTGGCAACTGGGGGTATTATCGGCACCACATGGCTATCACGTAGCGCCAGTTTCCAGGTGGGTGCTAGTCTTTTCGCATCATCTCGTATGTTTAAGTTATGCGGTCCTTAAATCCTCCAGAAGTAGAGAAATACCGAAGCATGGCATATTTACCGTATGTACAAGGCACCACAGATAAAATAAGCAGACTCCTAAAGAAAAACAACATTGGAACCATCTTTAAAGCTGATCTCATCAATGCTTAGAAATGTGAAAGATGTGATTCCTCATGAAGCTCATGGAATATACGAAATTCCTTGCGGGTGTTGTGAGAAAACATATATCGGAAGGACGAACCGTAAAATCTCAGCACGTCTGGACGAGCATAGAACTGCAATAAAAAACAGGCAAACTACATCTGCTCTTTTCCAGCACTATTTTGAGAAGGAGCACTGGATAGATTTCGCGAACGCAAAGACTGTTGCCAGAGTGGACCATGAAGTATCTCGTATTGTTAGAGAAGCCGTCGAAATGGAGAAACGACCGCATAACTTAAACATACGAGATGATGCGAAAAGACTAGCACCCACCTGGAAACTGGCGCTACGTGATAGCCATGTGGTGCCGATAATACCCCAGTTGCCACGGAAAATGTAGTTCCTCCAGCTAGAGTGGATAGGAGAAGAAAGAAGCCACCTGAAGCTCCACCTACCAAACGCCTGTTAAGGTCATCGCAAAGATCTTAAATGTAATGCTGAGCAGTTGCAGTGACTTGTTTTGTCTTTTATATTATTTGTTATTGTCTTGTTTGTTTACTCAATGTTTTTTAATTTGTATGTCGTTACCTTGAGAATGGGCAGGGAGTACTGTTCGAAACGTTGGTAATAAAACTTATTTAACTCGGAAACTCAAAAGAATTTCATTATGTCATATATATATTATATGTTTTTGGATATTTTTGTCTTGAGCTTTCGTGATCCATGGTTAATGTTTTAAGTATCTTTACGGTAAATAATCACGCACAGTATTATAGAAAATAACTTTTAATCCCAACGTTTCAGAAAAACTATGTTTCTATTTTCAAGGGAAGGGTAAAACAAAAATTCAATAAAACAACAACAGCATTATAAAAATAAACAAATATAAACAAATAAACACACTACCTTGCAAACATAGAAAATTACAAAGATCCAATTGCAGTGAACCTAAAATCAAATCACTTGGTTGCATTGTGAGTGTGACTCCTTGTGACCATTCTAGCAGGCCTATCGCTGTCTTCATGTCTTGGTACCACAGGCGGCTCAGTCTCATACTTTTCAAGAGCTGCAGTATGACTTCTAGTCATTCTGCTGGATTCCAAATTTCTAGACAAGATGGTTGGGTCCGTCCGGACCGTCCCACGTTCGTCTAGAACTGCAGGCACTCTATCAGCCGCTATACCGCTTTCTTTGACTAAACTCTCAATCAAAGCAGGCTTCCACGATTGAGCCAAACGCTTGCCATCGTCTCGTTTGTTAAGATTGAGTGGGCGCTTCTCAATTTCCACTGCCTCTCTGACGATTCGACTAGATAGATGGCTTACCATGGCAAGATGCCTCATTCCGTCAAAATCAATGGAATGACACTCCTTCTTGACATGTTGTGCCAAAGCAGATGTTGTTTCCATCTTGTTGACGGCGAGTTTGTGTTCCTGTAGACGCATCGACATATTTCGACCAGTTTGTCCAACATATGTCTGCGAACAGTCTCCACACGGAATCTCGTAGACGCCCCAACCCTCCAAATGAATCTTGTCTTTGTGGCTACCAATCATTTCGCCTAAGGTTCTATCTGTCGAAAAGACCGTCTTGATGTTTTCAATAGCCAGTAGTTTGCCAATTCGGTCGGTGGTCCCTCGAACATATGGCAAATATGCAGTGGCTCTTGGTTTGTCTACTGGATCGACTTGAGTTTCTTCTGCTCTGGTTCTTCTTTTGGGCAGTTCCATGGAAATGTCAACCTACACACATATTTTTTAAATAATCGGAAATTGGTCAAATTTGGTATCATTAGAAAGCTGGGAGTTTCTACATTTCAAATCTGTATGGGGTTTAAAGCTAAAAAAATGTGTTTAATATTTGTGCATCTTTGAACAATACTGCGCGTTTTACGCAACTTTTCATATCATTTAGTTATCTAGAGAATGCTCCCAAAATCAAAATGGTTTGATCTCTAAATTGCCTGAAACTGATAAAATACACCATTCATGTACCATACATGTACATGTAGTTCCGTAAGTTGTTTAATATGCTATTTGCGTGCTTGACCCATTCCGAAAGCTGTTGAATATGCTATGCTTGGCGTTCCGTAACATGGTTTGTGAGCATATTCAGCATACTCAATATGCTCGAGGTTTTAACTTGAGCATTCCCAGCATATGGGAGAATTGGCGGTATTTTAAAATCAAAAATGGCGGATCACCTAATTAAATTGTTATGTATCGTTCTTTGACGTGACAAAACCCAAAAAAACTTGCGTAATAGTAGTTTTACCTGAGCCAGCCGCTTGAATAAACAACGGTAAGTCACTTACACTTACTTAATAACTTAAATTCCTTATATGACGGACTTAACCTAAAAATTGCGTAAAATATATTTGTAGCACCTGTGGCAACGCGCATGCGCGCCTCCCCGAAACAGCCATACTCATGCTCGACGTGTTCCGAAAGTATATCGTGCTTACAGATGCTTTAACGTGCTGGAGAATGCCAGCACCAAAGCATATTCAACAGCTTTCGGAATGTACCCTAAGTATACAATGTGTATCTTTTACGCAATAAATAATTGCGTGGTTACAGGTTCTATTAGATTTGTTATCCTATATTTCAGTATCAGATAATTCGTCTGCACCATAACAATAATTAAAAACTTGTGTTGAATCTCGAGTTGGAAGGTTTAAAACGTAAATAACAAAAAATCATGCACGGATTTCTTTACTTGTTACAATTTATACATACGCTATCACTATCCCAAAAGTGTAGGCTATCACAGTACAGCTAACACTTGTGTGTATGCCCTATATGCATCATATTACGGCTAATTTAAGTAATTAACTACTATAAACCCATAAAACTATCTACCAACATAATTCCTGAACAGTATGCACATAGTAACAAAAAGCAAGAAAGTTTTAAGTTCGCACAATGAATAGTTATTGTGATTGTGGGATTTTATCACGCGCCGAGCGGCAGCCGGCTCGGGGAGATGAACTGGACTACGTCATGGACTGGACGCAAACGCGTTCACCGGAATGCCAGACCTGGGTAAGGAAGAATATCATGGATCATGGGCGACACCACATAAAGCGGAGTTCTTATCAGTGTAGAGAACGTCTTCTCCATCCTTGACAAGAAGCATCCCGGGAAAGGGAGCTGTTGAAAGACGGATGCTTAGCAAATAAAACAATTGCTGCTTATTGTGATCGACTCGAAGAAACTCCTTCCAGTTTGAAGGAGTTTTGTGATTTTATTTTACTTGCATGGGAGTTCCTTTCCCCCAATCAACGATCTTGTCACTGTAGTCGCTAAAAGGATCACCCTTTCCAGGCTGGACCATGTGCACTACACCAGCTCCATCATGGACAGCCATGTGAACCTCGGGTCAATCCAGTGCGGTGTTATGCATTTCGTCATCTTACTCATCCTCCAAGTTAACTTCTCCTGAGTTGTTGGGATGACGCTCAAGACACTTCAACAGGATAGCTTTGTCACGGGAGTTGAGAGCTCAAACTTGGAGAATACTCCTGATTTTCTTGTCGAAAAAATGTTTCAAGACGTCACGGTCAGACACGCGAAGGCACGGTCAGCAGCGCCAAGACATCACCTCACTGGGGCCGACCAGAAATGCCTCTAATGTTTTTAATTATCCCTAGAGTATGTGGAAAATGTGTACCAATTTTCATGCTTCTAGCCCAAAATGCACGATTATTATAAATTTTTACAGAAATACTCGGGACTTATTCAGGGGAAAGGGGGCATGTCCCCCCTTGGGACTGATCAGTATTGTTTCTAATGCTTCAACTGGTATGTGACCTTATGTTGTATGTAGAATGTATACCAATTTTCGTGCTTCTAGTCCAAAATGTACGGTTTTATTTCAATTTGTACTAAAATACTTGGGACTTATTCAGGAGGGAGGGGGTCATGCCCCCCTTGAGGCCGATCATAAGTGTCTCTATTTCTTTAATTGATTCTATGGGTATGTGGAGTGTGTCCACCAAATTTCATGCTTCTACTCCAAAGTGCACGATTGTTATGATTTTTTACAGTATGCCTAATCCTCTGGATCTGGACTATAATATTATATACACAAACAGTGCACTGATTTTTGTCAGGTAGTTCATTGTTTTAAAATGAAGTTTGAAGTTTTTATACGTGTTGCACAAGGTTTGCTATGATCAATTTACGGTTCGTATTTAAGAGTCGAATTCACCATCTTTTTTCCGGGGTGGGATTATGTTTTAAGATTTTAAATTAATGAAATGTACATCATCTCTCACTGTTGTCTGTACAATCCAAATCGTGTGATGGTTGTTGCTTTCTTAGCTCATTGTAATAATATAGCTTCAATCCATTTCAACGGAAACGATGCCCTGTTATTTGTATCTCATACCACATTCTCCTCTTTCCCAACACATTTCCTGTTCTACACTTCTATGTGACAGGCTAATTATTCTACACAAAAACCTAACATTTGGTAGCAAACGATAAACTACAGCAGTTACTGTACTCTCGTCCAACTGTTAGGTCGAAACCGCTATCTACCGTTCATTGAATAAAAATGAAAACATCTCGCTCATGCATCGAGGCTAATCAAGACGTCTCATTCGACTTGTTTAATTTTTTCATTGGACAGTGCAAGTAATTTATTATAGTTCAGTCTTCGCCATTTAAATTAATTTCGTCAATTTGAATTCAATGTATGCCGCCTAAACTTTCGGCCGTCGCATTGAGGCCATCGTCAGTCATGAGACAACAGAGTTCCCTGAAATAACGGGCTCACTATGTGTGGTAAAACTGAACCAGATATCTGTTTCTTTTTTCATTTAAATTATTTAATTTAAGTTTCATAATTTGTTGTGTGTACATAATAGTGTTGGATCTCTCCACCATACGAAAACAATTGCTTTGGTTGTTTCAGGTATGAATTTGTTTGGCTTCTACATCGGGCATGGGGCTCGTCCCAACTCATCTTTTCCATGCGACTCTTGCGAGAAGAGTTACAAGAACAAGTGTCATCTGAACAGTCATAAAAAATACGAGTGTGGGAAAGAGCCGCAATTTCAATGTCCATATTGTCCAGTCAAGACGAAGCTCAAATCAAATTTAAACCAACACATGCGCCTTGTTCATTTAAGACTCTCTTTATCAAGCCAAATTAACTTTACAGAAAAATAGTACACAAGTATTGATATTAATGTGATATGATGACGGTTGGTGAGGACTGCCAAAGCGTACGCGGTTATAACACAGATTATTTTACGTCACTCTTGCCGATTGCTTCGAACAATGTGTATACACCAAGTTCTAGTGTTAATAAAAAATGTTTAAAAAAATTACCTTTTATCATGTCCTTGAACAGTGCTACGATATAAACAACTCAATAAACTATTCAACATATTCTCTAAAGTATATCTGGATTTACTCACCAACTTAACACAGGATCCACTTAATAAATTGTACGAATCACTCATAAGTAAATTTTCACCCGTAGGAAATGAAATTGTCCTACATTTAACATCATTCGCCGCTAATTTATATATTATTAATTTATTATTTATTATTTATTTAACGTCTATCCTATTCAGTTATAAAAACTGATTTACAAAGGAGGACAACTAAATAAATCTAATAACATAGATGCAGAAACAACAATGAACTACATTTAAGTAAATATTTGAAATAGTAGCATTACAATTATGCATTAAACGCAACAATTTTGGTAACAAATAAAAATGATATTGTATGTATTTAATGAATGAATCAAATATAAAAGCGCGTTGAGAATGAAAAGAAAAGAAAAAAAAGGGAAAAAAAGGAAAAGGAAAAAAAAGAAAAAAAGAAAGAAAATTAAAAAAGAAAAACGAAAAGAAAAAAAATGATTTATTAGACGATCCCACTCAAACGAATATGAGGTTTTCCAAAAATCAGGAATAGCAAATCAGGGAGTATAATCAAAACCTTTCGCGGAAGAAACCACCGAACGCGAAATCTTTATTCTTGTGTTCAATCTTCATTTTTGTGTTCAAATCTTGATAACATTTTAGTCCAAAAAATCTTGACTCATATATATAATTATATCAGATATATAATTATTTAAAATTGTTCATGTCAAACTGATCACAGCAATGATACAGGACACCTAACTCAAGTTGCAAGCTCCATAACCAAACTAGGCAAAAAATATAATTGAAAATTGTTTAAAAACTAGGCTGAACAAACAAAGAGAAAAGCAAAATCATGAATAAGAACTTATGAAGGTAAATCAAAATTTCATAAACACACAGACAATAACCTACAAATAAATAGTAATAATCAATTCTTTGCTCTTTGATTCATTATCAATGCTTCAATTTTACTTTAAAATTGTACAATTCCTAGATCAGTAAACTGGCTTCTAATATCATAAGAAATTGAATTCCAATAGGATACGCCTCTGTACATAAATGACTTTCTAAATGCTTCAGAATTTAATCTAGGAACTTCCAATGAGTTTATTAAAGTAGAATTTCTATCACGATAAACTATTTTAAAAATATTGGGTAGAATACCTAAAAACACACCTTTCAATACTTTGTATGTATTTACCAGCACACTATACTTCATCCTTTCCTCAATCGTGAAACGATCAGACTGCAAATCTTGGCTCAAGGGAAATGAATCAAACAGATGGTCAATTCTCTTCTGGAGTACAACATACTCAGTAGAAGGTCTTACTGCCCAAACCACTAAGCAATAATCAATAACAGAGTGAATATAAGAATCTACAAGTAACCTCAACATTCTCTCAGTTACAAACCTCTTCATTCTACTTATAATTCCAATTGCTGATGATACTTTATTACACACATATTCATAATGTTTCTTAAAATTTAAATTACAATCCAAGAAAACTCCAAGATATTTAAATTCATACACTCTAGAAATTAACTTACCATTACAATTCAACGTCAAATGAATATCATTCATGCTTCTATCATTAGCCTTATGAAAAATCATAAAATTTGCTTTGCTATAAATAACATCAAGTTCCTGAGTTTTAAACCAATCATCCATCCTCTTTAGAACTTCTTGAAGACGTCTTACGATCTCTTCGACATCCACACCTTCTAAATAAAAGACCAAGTCATCAGCATATAAGATATAATTGATGCCTCCCATTATAGTAGATATATCATCTATATAAAGAATAAATAACAGGGGTCCTAATATTGATCCTTGGGGTACTCCACAAAATATATTGAATACTTTTGAACTATATTTTGCAAGATTTATAAACATTTTTCTATTTAAAAAATAATCCGCCAAAATTGATAACAAATAAGGACTTAAGTTATACCTGGTTTTTAATTTTATTAAAAGAGGTAAAAAAGGCACTGAATCAAATGCTTTCCTAAGATCAACAAAGACAGCTCCAACCTTACCATTACGTTTATCAATCCCTTTATAGATAAAATTTGTTTATGCTAGGAGGGCACTTTGCGTTGACCTACCTTTCCTGAAACCATGCTGGTTTGCACTTAAACCTTTAGATGCATCCACTTCATGTAATAACCTCTTGTGTAAAATATTTTCAATAATTTTCCCTACAATTGGAAGAGTTGATATAGGTCGATAAGAATTCCTATCACTCTTTTTACCTTTACCCTTATAAATAGGCGTTACCCTTGCCAATTTCAGCTGTGTTGAACTTGTGTTGAATTCTGAAATTGTTTATACAAGTCAAGTGTGACTCTTTTACAATATGTTATTTGTGATATTTCGATCTTTCTTCAAATGATCTTTTTCAAACTGAAGTTTGAACACAGGAAAATTAATAACAATCCAAAAAGAGAATACGTGATTAAAAAAATGTCCATAAACAATTTCTGCCAATCAAATGTGTCATGCCTTGCATTCCAGTCACAGTGGGTTATGTAAGTCCTATCATTTATATAATATGTTAAGGGCTGTATATTTACAATTGTTGTTGTCAAGGGAGATTGATATGTTATGTTATGTTTATCTTTTGAGGTCTGAAAGACAAGATTCAAATAAAACCATCACTTTAAAGAATATTGTTTCTAATTCAATTTATGGTAAGTTGTAATTAAACGTATTTCTTTATACCCTGTCGGTGAGCCGACATTAATGGTCCTCCGTTGGCTGGATCTTCAAGTCCTTGGAAGTATTCCACTCCAGTATCAAGGTATGCCTATGTGGTAGGCTATTGAGTGAAGTTTTTCAAAAATGGAAAAAAGAAGATTCCAGATAGTACTGCTGTAACAGATCGTGGTGTTAGATCTACTCGTGGGATTCCAGCAGATAAGTTTCTAGGAAATGATGACTGGACTAAAGCTGGAAATTCCATGTCACAAGTAGATGAACGAGAACACAAAAAGAGATCTAGTAGATCAGTTGCAAGTCGCAATAATTCTAGTTCCAGTTCTAGTACTAGTATAATTCGTCGTCGTAAGTTTCAAGTGGAGCAAGATGCCAAACAAGAAATGCTTCGTGTCGAAAGAGATAGGATTGAAGCTGCTCGAGCACGACATGAGCACGGGGGAAGAACTTGCACAGAAGAAACTGGAGAATGAACATGCTCAAAAGAAAATTGACAATGCTCAAAAGAAAATCGACATTGAACTTGCCCCTATGCGACGAGAAGCTGCTGAATAAGAAAACATCGCTGCACTTCAACGCGACTTGATTGAGAGCGCTTCCCAGACAAAGTTAGCTGAGATTGATGAAGAATTCGATCTGGAAGTTGATGGAAACGAGTCACGAAGGATGTCCAGTGTTGCTGATTGGGTGAAAAATGCTGAAACTGGTAAGTTAAACAGCTGTTTGAATCCAGTGGAGTTATCTGGTATCAATGTGGGTCCAGGTTTAACTTCTCCAACCACACCAATAGATGAGACGCTAGCAATGGTCAGACAATCCGATTTAGCTGGTGCATTTAACAATATTGCTACTATTCTCAAACATGTAGGGCTAGGTGCTAGCAACCAACAAAGTGACAGTAGGCAATATTTAGTGAAGCAAACAGTCGGTAGAGATTTACCAATGTTCAGTGGAGACCCTGAAGAGTGGCCGATATTTAGTGCTAGCTATAAACAGTCTACAAAATGTTGCCAATTCTCTGATGTAGAAAAAATTATCAGACTTCAAAGAGCCTTGACGGGAAACGCCAAGAGAGAAGTTCAAGCCATGATGGTTTCACCTAAGAATGTCGACAAAATAATGGCTATATTGGAGAGAAGATTTGGTAGGCCAGATCTGGTTATTTCAGCACAATTGAGAAGGTGCGAAATGCTCCTCCACCCAGAAACACCAAAATGGAAGATCTGATTGTCTTTGCCAGCTTGGTTAATAGTCTCACAGCTACAGTGGAGAATCTGGATCGTCCGGCGCATCTTTCGAATCCGGAGTTGATTCAAGACTTGGTAAGGAAGTTGCCTGACTACCTGAAGCTATCGTGGGGACGAGAAATACTTGGGCTAAGTGATAAGACAGGAACTCTGAAACATTTTGCAAAGTGGCTAGACATTGAAGCAGAGGCTGCGAGTTTGGTTAATGTTCCTTGTACTTTGAGCCTACATAATAAAGATAAAGTAGAAGTGAAACCAAAATACTACGGTAGCTATAAGGATACAAGGAAGAATGAAACGATATTGAGCACCACTGTAACAAGTAAAACAGAAAGTAGATGCATTTACTGCAAAAGGTCTGGTCATTAAGTGTGTGACTGTTTTATATTTGCTAAACTGAACACAAAGAAACGGGTCTAGTGGTCTTGGAATTCAGGTGTCTGTTTTAACTGTTTTGAGTCTGGACATTATAACAGTGACTGTAAGAAGCCGGTTTGTGGTTTAAAGGGATGTACTCTTAGACACAACAAATTGTTGCATTAAGATCACCAACCAGAGGCCAAGGAGACAGAACAAGCTGTAGTCAACCATCTACATTCTGCGGTATTAGATAAAGTACTGTTGAAGATTACGCCAGTAAAACTATTCGGACCTTGTGGGGAAATATCAACATATGCAAAGTTGGATGAAGGATCCACAACCACATTGTTGGATGAATCTCTAGCGGACCAACTGGGTTTGGAAGGTCGGTCTCAACCAGTGGTACTGCGTTTCACCAACTCTGTTACGAGATTAGATCAAGAGTCGCGGCTCGTCAATCTCAAGGTTGCAGGGACACTGAGGAACAAGAAGTTTAACATGGTAAACATTTGTACGGTGAAGAATTTGGAACTTCCCGTACAGACGGTGAAAGTAAAAAACTTAGCAAGTAAGTGTGAACATCTGAAACAGGTACACATTCCTAATTTTGAGAATGCAAAGCCTATGATATTGATTGGAGCGGATAATTGTGAGTTGATAACTTCTATGGAAATGTTGAGAGGTCCACCACATACACCACTGCTATCGAAGACAGCTCTAGGATGATCATTCATGGTAATGCCACAATGAATGATGGACGTGTTGACGATGAATTTACTCTTCACATTTGCCATAGAAGTGAATCAGACGAAATTCTACATCAATTGGTAAAGGAATCTTTTAAAACCGAGACTTTTGGAGTAAAGATTATTGATCAAAAACCATGCTCTAAGGAAGAGTTGCGTGCTCGTAAGATTCTGGAAGAAACAACAAAACAAGTGAACGGTCGATATGAAACTGGATTACTTTGGAAAGAGAAGCAATTCAAGATTTCAGAGAGTAAAGTAAGAGCATTCCTAAGACTAGAAAACATGGAGAGAAAGATGGATAAGGATCCAGTCTTTGCCTTCTATATTGTGAAAAAATAATGGATTACGTGCGTAAGGGTTATGCTGCTAAGTTGTCAAAATGTGAGATGGAAATGACTCCACCAAAGACTTGGTATTTGCCACATTTTGCTCATGTCAATCCAAATAAGCCAGGCAAGATAAGATTTGTGTTTGATGCAGCGGCAAAAAGTCATGGAGTAAGTCTAAATGATAAGTTGATCAAAGGGCCGGATCTTCTTAATTCTTTAGTAGCTGTCATCATGAAGTTTCGAGCCAGGTCGATTGGGTTTGTTACGGATATACGCGAGATGTTTCATCAAGTGATAATTAGAGAAAGTGATAGAGATGCACAGAGATTTCTGTGGAGGAGGATGGACAGATCTCGAAAACCAGATGAATATCGCATGAATGGGATGATATTTGGAGCTATATGTTCCCCATGTTCTGCCCATCATGTGAAGAACTATATTGCTGAACAGAATAAGCACGAGTTTCCTGAGGCAGCAACAGCTATTATCGATAGACATTACGTGGATGATTACCTCGACAGTGCATGGACATCAGAGGAGGCTATTGAAATAGTCAAAGATGTTATCGAAGTACACAGACGTGGTGGTTTTGAAATACGGAATTGGATATGTTCTAATCGGCAAGTATTGGACAGTATACCGCCTGCAATGAGAGCAGACACAGATAAGACGTTTGAAAATAGTCATCAGGAGAGTGTTGAAAGAGTGTTGGGTCTTCACTGGAAACACAATCGTGATGAGTTCATCTTCACACTACAGTTCAACCGGTTGGATCCCAACCTACTACAGGGAAAGAAGACACCGACTAAGCGAGAGGTACTACGTGTACTCATGTCGGTTTACGACCCTCTTGGTCTTGTTGCTCATTTTTTTATAAAGGGCAAAATCTTGTTACAAGATATTTGGAGATTGCAATTGGGCTGGGATGACGACTTGACTGGGAAACTTGATTCAAAGTGGCAAAGTTGGTTGATGGAGCTCAGTGAAGTTAAACAGTGTCGAATCCCGAGATGTTATTCTATGAGAAGAGTTGGATCAACCACGCTCCATGTATTTTGTGACGCATCTGAAAAGAGTTTTGCAGCTGTCAGTTATTTTAGCACAACAACGAAATTTACGAAAATGTAGTGTATTGTTGTTTCTGCATCTATCTAATTAGATTTATTTAGTTGTCCTCCTTTGTAAATCAGTTTTTATAACTGAATAGGATAGACGTTTAATAAATAAGAAATAAAATAAATAAATAAACGATAGTACAGTTGACGTTGAATTTGTACTAGCTAAAACGAGAGTGTCACCTTTGAAACCGATATCGATACCAAGATTAGAGTTGCAGGCTGCAGTAATGGGGACGAGAATGGCTTTTATGATTCAAGAGGAATTAGGAGTGGAGATGTGCATTGAGCGAACTGTGTTCTGGACTGACTCCAGAATGGTTCTTTGCTGGCTACGTTCAGATGCAAGAACGTTTAAGACTTTTGTTTCTCACCGAGTGGGTGAAATATTGGACACTACAGACGTGTCACTGTGGAAGTGGATTTCCACACTGGATAATGTTGCTGATGAAGCGACTAGGGAGACGCCAAGTGAATTTCATCCTTCAGCTCGATGGTACAATGGACCTAGCTTCCTTAAAAGAACAGAAAGTGATTGGCCAAAAGAGAAAGTCCACACGGACAATGAGGGGATCGCTGATAAAGAGCTGGAGATCAAACTGGAACATATTAACGTTGTGACAATTTACAACACTGTTCTTCCCGAGGTGGAAAGATTTTCAAACTTTTGTAGACTAATCAGAACAACAGCATGGATAATGCGGTATATAAATTACCTACGCATGAAAATGAGAGGAAATTCAGTGCTTAGTGTTACTGAACTAGAAGATGCTAAGAAAAGATGGTATAAGAGAGTTCAATGGGACTCATTTCCAGAAGAAATGGCAATGTTGTCATTGAAAAAATCCTTCTCTAAATCAAGCAAGATATTTCAACTTGATCCATATCTTGATATTGATGGAATCATGAGAATGCGAGGGCGCATAAGTAAAGCACTGGGTATCGCTGATGTTACGAAGAATCCAGTGATTTTAAATGCAAAGCATCCATTTACAAAGTTAATAATAATGGAATTTCACAAAAGGGCTGGGCATCAAGGACAGGAGAGAGTGTTCAATGAAATGCGACAGCAGTTTTGGATTCCAAACATGAGAGCGGCGATTCGCAGTTCGTGGAATTACTGCAATCTGTGTCGGATCAAGCGAGCCCTACCAAAGCTACCAGAAATGGGAGATCTGCCTAAAATAAGACTAACTCCATACTACAAACCATTTACATTTACCGGTGTTGATTATTTTGGTCCTATGGAAGTTACCATTGGAAGAAGACGAGAGAATCGATACGGTGTGCTATTTACTTGTATGGTAATTAGAGCTGTACATTTGGAGATGGCTGAAACCCTCTCTACTGATTCAGCCATAATGGCATTTAGAAGATTTCTTGCCCGTCGAGGAACTGTTCGGAAAATGTATTCCGATAACGGCACAAATCTACGAGGAGCTCATCGAGAGTTGAAGGTAGCTCTGGAGGGTCTTCAACAGGAAGAAATTCAAGACGATTTAGCAACAAAAGGAATTGAGTGGCACTTCATTCCTCCAGCAGCTCCTCATATGGGAGGATGTTGGGAACGAATGGTTCAAAGTGTAAAAAAAGCATTGTCAGTGACGCTGCACTCGCGATGTCCCCGGCTTGAAGTGCTTCAAACACTCTTTGCAGAAGCAGAGTTAATGGTTAATAGTAGACCTCTTACACATGTACCCGTCGACACTACAAAGCCGGAAGCCTTGACACCAAACCATTTCCTTCTTGGAAGTTCAACAGGAATATCTGTACCAGGAATCTTCGATGATAATGATTTAACTCTAAGAAGACAATGGAGGATTGGTCAGAGGCTTGCTGTTCATTTTTGGAAACGTTGGATAAAAGAATATATACCAACTTTGGTGAAACGGGAAAAATGGCATGAACCTGTGGAATGTATCAAAAGGGGTGACATTGTTGGATGAGCGAAGCGAAGACTTCAATTTCACTGACCCCCAAAAAATTTAGCTCGGGTGTTTTTTTTTTGTTTTTTTTTGTTTGTTTTTTTGTCTGTTTGTTAACTCTCTACCAGGCAAACGGCATATCCGATCTTGATGAAAATTTAACAGGACCTTTGAAATCTCTGAACTTAGAGGTGTATTGTTTTTGGGTACAATCGAAGAAATATTTCTCATGAATATCGTACTTTTACGATTTTTTTCGATTTTTAGTGCGATATTTTCGTGACATTTGGGCCAATTCTGACCAAACGGGTGGGGCTACAACGTTCATATTATACATGGACATTAAGGTTATGGTGATGTAGTACCTTTTGAAAGAAAAAGTTGAAAAAGTTAGCCAGAATCCATAGAAATAAAGCTTTTAATATAAGTTTTTTGATTTTTTGTGCGATATTTTCGTGCCATTTGGGCCAATTCTGACCAAACTGGTGGGGCTACAACGTTCATATTATACATGGACATTATAGTTATGGTGATGTAGTACCTTTTAAAAGAAAAAGTTTAAATAGTTGGCCAGAATCTATAGAAATAAAGCTTTTAATATAAGTTTTTTACGGTAAATAATACCAAATGACAGGTAACAAAAGAAACTTGACAACAATCAGCTACAATGCGTAGGCAGCAAAACAAAGAACTTGCAAAAGTAAAGATATCCCATGCAAACTAAAAATTTTAAAAAGCTCATCCATCAACGCGGCGGGACTTTAGCGTTTTCCTAGTTATAATAGCAGATGGAAATCTACCAAGAGCCAGCTGGCCAAAAGGAGTGATCGAAACCATATACCCAGGAAAGGACGGACGTATTCGAGTGGTAGATGTGAAGACAACCAAGGGAACCTATCGCAGACCAGTTCATAAGTTGTGTGTGCTACGCACAACAAGTTTGCCCAATACACTGTGAGAATTTGGGTGATGCAGCCGGATACATCACCGTTGGGGGGTATGTCATGCCTTGCATTCCAGTCACAGTGGGTTGAGTAAGTCCTATCATTTTATATAATATGTTGAGGGCTGTGTATTTTCAATTGTTGTTGTCAAGGGAGATTGATATGTTATGTTATGTTTATCTTTTGAGGTCTGAAAGACAAGATCCAAATAAAACCATCACTTTAAAGAATATTGTTTCTAATTCAATTTATGAGTTGTAAGTTGTAATTAAACGTATTTCTTTTTACCCTGTCGGTGAGCCGACAAAATGTGATAAAAATCAAATCAAAATCAAAACATTACAAAAATTAAATACATATTAATAGTTCCAAATCAAAATAGTTTCTTATTAATTTTCCTTTGTTCAAACTTCAATCTGAAAAAGATCTTTGAAGTAAGGTCGAAATTACAAAAAAATACAATATTGTACGAGAGCAGTAAATGTTATGTCCAAAAACACGTATTTAAATTATAAAACCTGTTCTATTATATATTTAATACATTATATTATAATAGCTTTCGTTATAAAATATGGTAAGAATAGGATGGGTTACCCGTTACAAAACATGCCCTGGATCAGGAAGTGAAAAAGTTTACGTCTTTTCTTTTCCGAGACTGTTAAAGGAATGGAGGGTTAGACTCTGGTATGGTTTTAAAACACTACGCCAATAGCTGTTTGTCTATGACGTCATGTCCAGCATGCGTCAGATGACAAGTCTAGTGTACACACCATGAAGCTTGTGTGCTGACCTATTTATTTATTCCTAGCCTTCCATCATGCACTATGCCCACTCACAGCCTTCCATCATACACTCATATGCCCACTCACAGCCTTCCATCATACACTCATATGCCCACTCACAGCCATCCATCATACACTCATATGCCCACTCACAGCCTTCCATCATACACTCATATGCTCACTCACAGCCTTCCATCATACACTCATATGCCCACTCACAGCCTTCCATCATGCACTCATATGCCCACTCACAGCCTTCCATCATGCACTCATATGCCCACTCACAGCCTTCCATCATACACTCATATGCCCACTCACAGCCTTCCATCATGCACTCATATGCCCACTCACAGCCTTCCATCATACACTCATATGCCCACTCACAGCCAAGCATCATGCACTCATATGCGCACAAATGGACGGCGAGTACAATACATTATCATAAGCTACTAAAACTTAACATCACATATATTATAAAATACACAAATATAATTTATAACAATATAAAAGACTGTGTTTAGTCTTTCTTTATATTTATTTGTTTGTTATTGCTTCCAACTGGCAGTGTACTTTATTTACAAATAATTTTTGTTCTTATTTACATTGTTGACTTTGTTTCCAACCTAGCAGCCATTATGGTGCCTAGTTAATTTCTCTCTATAAACATTTCTTATTTAAATTCTTTAAAGTTGTTTTTAGAAGTCTTATGATTTCATACTAGGCAACCAGCAAATAGATGCTATTGATATTGGTAGCATTCTTCCAAAGTACACTAGCAAACGTGAATTTTTGGTCCTCCGGGCCGCATCAGACTGTGCTTTGCTAGTTCGTTCTAGAAGTCTAGGATTCGACGTCAGGCATTACCTGAGTCAAATAGACATTCTTCTCTTCAATTTGGTAAGCATTCCTTCCAAATATAACTAGAACTTATTACTCATTATGGAGGCAGATAGAAAGAAATTACTCTTTAAAAAAAGAACATCTTGCAAAGCAGCCCTTACAAGATTACAAACTTGTATTGATTCATTCGATGTCTTAATACATGACATACTAGAATTGAAGGTAAGAAATGCTAAATTAGAAGATATTTGGAAAAGTTATCTTTCTTATCAAGAAGAACTAGAATTTGAGGACGACGAACAGGATCATGCAATTGATAGAGAAGTTTTTGAAAGTCAGTATTACTTAGTATTACTTAAGGTTTTTGGAACTACCCATTGATTTAAATCAACATGGATTAGAACCAGCTGTTGGGTCTAGGCCTACCTCAGGCGTCTCACACAATAATAATAATAATAATAATAATAATAATAATAATAATAATAATAATAATAATAATAATAATAATAATAATAATAATAATAATAATAATAATAATAATATATTTATTGGTCCTTAATTGATCATTACAATGATATTGGACAGGTCAACAATATAACACACAAAGAGTAAGCACTACAATAAAATACAATAAAAACAAGTCAACAAAGATTTAAGATGTCAGGTATTCATTGACAGAATAAAACGGATTGTTAGTTAAAAACCTCTTCAGTTCAGTCTTAAAACTTATCACATTGTTCTTCTTTAAGTATTTGGGCAGCTTGTTATATAATTTAGCGCCTGAGATATCAGGTCGCATACAAGATAGGTTTAGGTGATGCTCTCCAATTTTAAAATTGTCATTGTTCCTAGTAAAATGGTCATGGCAATCACCGTTAGTCGTTGTTAGCTTGTCATTATTTAAAACATATAAAATTGCATTGTAAATGTACAGGCAGGGCAAAGTTAAAATCTCTAGGTCTTTAAATAACTCCCTGCAGTGGGCATAACTGCTAGCATGGGACATATACCGTACAGCCCTTTTTTGTAGTCTAAAAAGTCTAATGGTGTGGGGTGACAACCCCCAGCAGACAATCCCATACTGTAGTCTGGACTGGATATATGCAAAGTAAACTAATTTGACAACACGTAGACTGCATACATCCATCAGTCTTTTAATAAGGTAACATCCTCCTGCAAGTTTTTTACTCGCATAATTAATGTGTATGCCCCAGTCCAGCACATTGTCAACAAAAACACCAAGACAATTAGTCACATCAACTTCACAATAGAATGAGATTTAATATAAACAAGAGGACTTCTGTCAATATTTTTTTGTTTTGTTTTAAACTGCATCAACAATGTTTTATCAGCATTAATAAAAAGTTCATTATCATCACACCATACAACCATTTGATTAGCAGCCAGCCTGCTTTCAGAATACAACGACTCAAGATCAAGGTTACTAATTAAGTCATTCGAATCATCTGCATATAGAGTAACTTTACCCATATTTACCGAATCTGTCAAGTCGTTTATGAAAACGATAAAAAACAAAGGTGATAGCACCGAGCCTTGCGGTACGCCTAAACTTAACTTCACTTCTTTTGAAAAAGTTGTTTCTAATTTACCAGATATACAAACAATTTGGCTACGATCTTCTAGGTACGATTTTATCCAGGAATGAGGTTTCCCCGCAATTCCCAGGTCTTCAAGTTTTTTAAGAAGCATTTCATGGTTGACACTGTCAAATGCTTTAGAATAGTCATAAAATAAACCTATCACGTGTTTGCGTTTGTCAATGGCCTCAATTACATGAGAGATAATATCACACAGTGCAGTCGTAGTGGACTTCCCCTTCACAAAACCATGCTGGCTCTCGTTTAATAGCAAATGACTGTCAAGAAAAGAGATTAATCTATTACGCATAGCAGTTTCAAAAATCTTTGAAAACACAGAAAGTAATGATATTGGGCACAGCTTACAAATAAAGCTACCCACAATAAATCTACCTAAATTCTTAGGAAATGTGGAACTATGGCTACATTTCAAGGACACATTTGAAGCCTTGATAGTAAACAATCCTCAACTGTCAAGTATTCAAAAATTCCACTATTTACTGTCGTCTCTCCAAGGAGAACCACATCAACTGGTGCAAAATCTGCCGATTACTAATGACAACTTTCAAATAGCGTGGCAACTGGTCACACGCAGGTATCATAACACCAAGTTAATAGCACAAACACATGTCAGACAATTACTGCATGTGCCCTCAATAACTAAGAGTACTGGAGCAAATCTTCGAAGCCTTATAAACCATGTTCAAACGAATGTGCATGCTTTAAATGCTTTAGAATTCAATATTCCATTGCATGAAGTATTGATAAATCAGATTGTCTATGAAAGCATTGACACTGAGACCCGTAAGGTGTGGGAAATGCATTCAGAATTAGATGAAATGCCTTCGTTTGAGTCTTTGATTTACTTCTTGGAAAGGAAATGCAAGGCACTTGAAAGCATAGGCATATCTACATCCACTGAAGCCAAATCTCAGAACAAATCAAACTTGAATATTAAACCTACAAGCAAGTCACAACATTCTTACATAGCTGTCAACAGCCAACTGCCAATGTATTCTCTGTTCAGAAACTCATGCATTGTATAGATGTGCAAAGTTTGCGAACATGAGTCCTCAGCAGCGCTACACGCTTGTGAAACAACACAAGTTATGTTATAATTGCCTCATACCATTTTCTATTAATCATGAGTGTTCTACACATCGCTGCCACACGTGTAATAAAAGGCATCACACCATGCTACACTTAGATTCTCAGACATCGCAATCCACCTCTGATAACAGTGTGCACTCCACACAAGCTTCAACTCAAGAAGTTCAATCTGCCGCTAACAAGACTTACTGTACCTTCAACGATAAGGTTCAATCTAAGGTTTTATTAGGAACAGCGGTGGTAACCGTGAAAAACAAGTATGGACAATACGTTCATTCCAGAGCACTGCTTGATTCTGCATCTCAGGTAAACTTTGTCACGGAATCATTAGTGCAGAAGCTACAACTGAAGAAATCAAAACAGCACATTCCAATCCAAGGCATAAACGAGGTTTAATGCTGAAACTTCCCACACAGTTTCGCTAAACTTGAAGTCAAGGGTCAGCGATTATACTACTACAATTGACTGTGCGGTTCTTCCCCGCATAACGGGCACAATGCCATCTACTTTTATGAATTGCGATAGTTGGGGAATTCCTAACGATATGATGTTGGCTGATGAACAGTTCAACCAACCTGGTCCTATTGATCTTCTCATAGGAGCACACGTCTTCTATGAAACCTTGCGCCCCGAGAAAATGACAAAAACTGGAACTTACCCAGTATTGCAAAACACTGAACTTGGCTGGACGATTGCTGGCAAAACACCTATCAATTTGTCAGCTCAATCAACTCACCACGTTACTACGTTCACTTTGTGCGCAACCTGTTATGTCTCCGGAGGAACGACAGTGCGAGAAACACTTCTCTGAGAACACTACTCGAAAACCAGATGGAAGATTCGTTGTCAAACTTCCAACGAAGATTGATCCAAAAGTTCTTGGAAATTCCAAGTGCATTGCAGAACGTCGACTTAATCAAATTGAAAAGCGTCTAGCCAAAAACCATGATCTAAAAGCCAAATACCATACCTTTATGGATGAGTATCAAACAATGGAACACATGGATCAAGTAACAAGTGATGCTGTTGAAATTAAAGATGCTTGCTATTATCTTCCACATCACCAGTGTTCAAGACTTCTACTATACATCTACTCGTGTAGTGTTGATGCACAGTGCTAAGTCCACAAACGGCATTATTATTAAATGATATCTTGCATACAGGACCTACTGTCCAACAAGATTTGCATTCCATTGTGCTACGATTCCGAACACACACATAGGAATTGTTGCGGACGTGCTAAAATGTACAGACAAATTTGGTGCATCCCGAAGACCAAAATCTGCAAAGAATTCTTTGGCGACAATCTCCTGAAGAGAATTGCTGGCATTTAAGCTCAAAACGGTTACTTATGGAACCTCAAGTGCTCCATTTCTTGCAACAAGATGCTTGAAACAGGTGGCCATTGATAATGAAGTAGGTGCTCCACAAAGCGCAAAGATAATCAAGGAATACTTCTATGTTGATGATCTGTTGACTGGCTGCTCAACTGTTGAAGAAGCACAACATATTTACACAGAAGTCTCTACTTTGCTCAAGCAAGCATGTTTTCCGTTACGGAAATGGTCCTCCAACTCTACAGAACTTCTTGCAGTGATTCCAGAAGAACTGCAAGAACACAAAGGACTCCTCTCTCTAGACTGTAATGAAAATATAAGTACACTAGGATTAATTTGGGACCCGAAGTCTGATCAATTTCAAGTAAAGAGTGGCAAATCTTCTTTCTCCATTGATTACTTAAATCATAAAGATATTCTTCTGTCTCATATGACAAAAAGAAGTGTATTGTCTACTTTTGCATCGATATTTGATCCTCTTGGTCTAGTCAGTCCCATTGTAATTAGTTATAAAATATTCATGCAAACACTGTGGCAAGAAGGAATAGGATGGGATGAACCACTTGCAGCAAACCTGCAAGCAGATTGGCAACACCTTTGTGAACAAATTCCATTGCTCAGTGACATCAATATCCCACGCAATGTACTCAGGTGTGATGTTCCCACAAATGCCTCAGTGGACATTACACATTGCAATACGGGTGGTATACCCCACTGTATGTCCATGACGCCCGTGGACGTACAAATCCATGGCTTTTGCGACAGCAGTGAACGGGCTTATGGTGCATGCCTCTATGTACGGGCTACATATGCCACAGGTGAAACTGCATCTAACCTGTTGTGTTCAAAGTCCAAGGTAGCACCTGTTAAGAGAACAACCATACCTAGGTTGGAGTTGTGTGGCGCTCTCCTTCTAGCTCATTTATGTGACAAGGCAATCCCTGCACTAAATCTACTTGTTAGTGAAACCATCCTGTGGACAGACTCCACATTGGTATTGCACTGGCTTTCAGGCAGTTCATCAAGATGGAAAACGTTTGTGGCAACCGTGTTGCTACCATCCAAGAACTCACAGCTAGTGCACACTGGAAACATGTGCCATCTGCATGCAATCCAGCAGATCTCGTGTCCAGAGGTGTCGACGCCACTACCCTGAAGTCATGTAAACTTTGGTGGCACGGACCTGAATGGTTAATTCAAGAACCATCATTGTGGCCCCAGCTAGATATCAACCTTGTGCCGTCTCCTGACAGTGCAGAAGCCAGAAAATCTTTTGTTGCAACAAAAACAGTGCCAGAGGACTGGACACAAAGGTACTCTAAGCTGACCAAACTGGTTAGAGTTACTGCCTATTGCAGAAGATTCATCAAGAATACCAGATTAGCAAAGGAAGAACGGCAACTTTCAGCGCTCACAGCCAAAGAGATGGAAGACAGCCTTCTAACATGTGTAAAATTTGTACAATCTATTTCATATAATAAGGAACTAGCAAGTCTATCTAACAATCAAACCATTTCGCCAAAGAGTAAAGTAAAGAGTTTGACTCCATTCATAGATCAGCATGGGCTACTACGAGTTGGCGGTCGACTCCAAAAGGCATCACTCCCCTATGATGCAATTCACCAATTGATCTTACCAGCAGATCATCATCTCACCAACCTGATCCTGAACAACGAACACATCGAGTTACTACATGCTGGACCACAACTGCTGATCTCTTCAATTCGCCAGAGAATTTGGATCCCATCGATCAAACGACTGGTGAGAAAGATGATTCATCGGTGCACCAGGTGCTTCCGACTTAAGGCACAAGCTTCTCAGCAGTTAATGGGTGAACTACCAACACAGAGAATCCAACCCACTCGACCGTTTCGCAATGATGGTGTTGATTATGCTGGACCTGTCACTTTAAAGTTTGGAACACCTCGCAGCAAGACAACAACAAAGGGATATATAGCCGTGTTTGTATGTCTAGCGACCAAGGCTGTTCACTTGGAAGTTGTTACAAACCTAACAACAGATGCGTTCATAGCGGCTCTAAGGCGATTCATTGCTCGCTGAGGCAAACCCTCAAGGATGCAATCCAAAATTGGAACTATTTTCCAAGGTGCAGCCCACCAACTACATGAATTGTATAAACTGCTGCGAGCACCAGACCTGCAAACAGCTCATAACGAAAGTGTGCCTACTACCCCAGTGTTAATCAGTGTTGAAAGCCCAGCCTTTCAAGGGGGCCGGTATGTTTAGTCTTTCTTTATATTTATTTGTTTGTTATTGCTTCCAACTGGCAGTGTACTTTATTTACAAATCATTTTTGTTCTTATTTACATTGTTGACTTTGTTTCCAACCTTTGCAGGCCTATGGCCTCTAGTAATTTCTCTCTTAATAAATATTTCTATTTACATTCTTTAAAGTGTTTTAGAAGTTTATTTATTATGTATCATAACAAGCAACAGCAACATCTACGGTGCCTATGATATTACAGTCTTACCAGAGACACGTTATGGCCAAATCGTGCACAGACTGAAAAGCACCATATGCTCTCATGGCCATATCCAAATGGCATGACTTGTCTCGTGGTCCGACTTGCGCGACGGCTCTACTAATCAGTTTACAAACAAGCAGATACCATGGACTTTTCAAGTTACAACAGGCCTAAGCCACGTGCTGCAATTGTTTTAGTTCCAGCAATAACACGCACTATTTTCACTTATTTTGCCTCTTGATGTTTCCTATGCACAGCTATCAGCAATTGTAATAGTTCCAGCAATAACACGCACTATTTTCACTTATTTTGCCTCTTGATGTTTCCTATGCACAGCTATCAGCAATTGTAATAGTTCCAGCAATAACACGCACTATTTTCACTTATTTTGCCTCTTGATGTTTCCTATGCACAGCCATTAGCAATTGTAATAGCTCCAGCAATAACACGCACTATTTTTACTTGTTTTGCCTCTTGATGTTTCCTATGCACAGCTATCAGCAATTGTTATAGCTCTATTTTCACTCTTTTTGCCTCTTGATGTTTCCTATGCACAGCTATCAGCAATTGTAATAGCTCCAGCAATAACACGCACTATTTTCACTCATTTTGCCTCTTGATGTTTCCTATGCACTGCAGCTATCAGCAATTGTAATAGCTCCAGCAATAACACGCTCTATTTTCACTCATTTTGCCTCTTGATGTTTCCTATGCACAGCTATCAGCAATTGTAATAGCTCCAGCAATAACACGCACTATTTTCACTCATTTTGCCTCTTGATGTTTCCTATGCACAGCTATCAGCAATTGTAATAGCTCCAGCAATAACACGCACTATTTTCACTCACTTTGCCTCTTGATGTTTCCTATGCACAGCTATCAGCAATTGTAATAGCTCCAGCAATAACACGCACTATTTTCACTCTTTTGCCTCTTGATGTTTCCTATGCACAGCTATCAGCAATTGTATAGCTCCAGCATAACACGCACTATTTTCACTCATTTTGCCTCTTGATGTTTCCTATGCACAGCTATCACAATTGTAATAGCTCCAGCAATAACCGCACTATTTTCACTCATTTTGCCTCTTGATGTTTCCTATGCACAGCTATCAGCAATTGTAATAGTCCAGCATAACACGCCTATTTTCACTCATTTGCCTCTTGATGTTTCCTATGCACGGCTATCAGCAATTGGTAATAGCTCCAGCAATAACGCGCACTATTTTCACTCATTTTGCCTCTTGATGTTTCCTATGCACAGCTATCAGCAATTGTAATAGCTCCAGCAATAACACGCACTATTTTCACTCACTTTGCCTCTTGATGTTTCCTATGCACAGCTATCAGCAATTGTAATAGCTTCCGCAATAACGCGCACTATTTCACTCATTTTGCCGTTCTGATGTTTCCTATGCAGGCTATCAGCAATTGTAATAGCTCCAGCAATAACACGCACTATTTTCACTCATTTTGCCTGTTGATGTTTCCTATGCATGGCTATCAGCAATTGTAATAGTTCCCGCAATAACACGCACTATTTTCACTCATTTTGCCTCTGATGTTTCCTATGCAGGCTATCAGCAATGTAATAGTTCCAGCAATAACCGCACATTTTCACTCATTTTCCTCTTGATGTTCTTATGCACGCTATCAGCAATTGTAATAGCTCCAGCAATAACACGCACTATTTTCACTCATTTTGCCTCTTGATGTTTCCTATGCACAGCTATCAGCAATTGTAATAGTTCCCGCAATAACACGCACTATTTTCACTCATTTTGCCTGTTGATGTTTCCTATGCACAGCTATCAGCAATTGTAATAGCTCCAGCAATAACGCGCACTATTTTCACTCATTTTGCTTCTTGATGTTTCCTATGCACGGCTATCAGCAATTGTAATAGCTCCAGCAATAACGCGCACTATTTTCACTCATTTTGCCTCTTGATGTTTCCTATGCACAGCTATCAGCAATTGTAATAGTTTTAGCAATAACACGCACTATTTTCACTCATTTTGCCTCTTCATGTTTCCTATGCAAGGCTATCAGCAATTGTAATAGTTCCAGCAATAACAAGCACTATTTTTACTCATTTTGCCACTTTCTAAACTGAACAGTTTTCTGACTTATTTTATTTTGCCATCGTATTTATTTCGTAATGTCAGGTTACTCCTGTTACGTATACATTATATCAATTGAGTATTATCGTCACCACTTATAGTTGACATTTAGTGTGCTATGTTGGTTGAGGAATTCTTTGCATGTTTGATATTTTGCTCCCAAGATGAAAAATGTGTTTTGTGATGTGTAATATTGAATATAAATATTTCGAATTTTGTTTCAGGATTTATTTTCTTTAACAGCGGTGCCTTTAAATCGCCAACATGTTCGTGTGAAACATGCGGGAAAAGCTACAAGCATAAATCTCACCTGAATAGACATCAGAAGTATGAGTGTGGGAAAGAACCGCAGTTCCAGTGTCCTCTATGTCCTGTCAAAACGAAACTGAATTCAAACTTGAGACAGCACATGCGGCTGGTTCACTACAAGGACCAGATACTGTTTAAATAAACGCCATGTTTGATTATATTGGAAAGTTCACTTTTTTCCTATGACTGGCTTGAATGTTGCCTGATTTAATTAAGACATGCCAAAGATCTACTAGAAAGGTATTCATAACAACCTTATGCAAAGTATGTGCAAGTCTTTCATCTTTGCTTACGACTATCTTTAGCTCATTGGGCCTAATTGTTTCATCATTTTTTTTTAATGTATTATTTATTTATTTAACGTCTATCCTATTCACTTCTACTTCTTTTAAAGTCTTACTTCTAAGTCTTCTAAGTCAATCATAAGTGCTGTTGTTTGAAATTGTCTTTAAATTGTTTAATTGTAAATTTATTGTGTTTTATTGTTAATTGTAAATTGTGTTTGTGTGTGTGTGTGTGTGTGTGTGCGTGTTTCAAATTTCAAATTTAGAAGAATTTTTTTTTTAATTGACAAAATGTTAATATTTTTTTTTTTTTTTACAAAATTGAAACTTTTGTGAATAATTACTTGATAAACCAACAATTAGGATTAAACAGACTCCAAAAATATTTTTTTTTTCAGTAAAATTGTTTTTTATAAAGATTTTAATTTTTTGACCTCCAGTGAGTTAAAGGAGTAAAATCTTCATTGTAATCATATCAATTATTGTTCATTAGGTCATAAAGTACCTTTTCCCAAATTTTTATGCTTGTGACCTCCAATGAAATATTGTTGCACGATTTCCTCGGACGTTATTTATTTTTTGAACATGTCTGCGTTAATTTCTTTGCAGTCCATGACAAATGACTACTCCGAATTAGATTAAATTTTCAGAGAACCTTCAAAAACTCTTAAATTATACTTTCCAAGAATATAAGTGCCAGCAAATAAATTTGTCATGTGAAAATCGCACTTTTCCACTTTTTCCACTTTTGAAACTGAACATTCCATAAAATTGACAATTCTGCAAAAATCTGTTAATCGCATTTTATTAAATATCATCCATTTTTACCTTTTGTATGCATTGTTTGTTGGATTGGATTATATTTTACTATATTTTATGTTTCATAAGAATTCGAAAAGATTGACTGTCACTAGTTTCAACAAACAAGACGAGGATCAACTCTTTGATGTAGCTTTGGGGTTTGTGTTTGATGTGAAGCGTGCAGTAGGATTCAATTCCATTTCTCTCTCTGCTGGCACTTCAAGGCTAGAGGGAGGAGCCTCGTACAATTTAGAGCCAACGACACAGCAGCCAGGCGGCATCGTAATTACTGCGTATTTACTAGCTATTTATTTATAGACAACGACACAGCAGCCTATTAACGGCGTATTTTCTAGCTATTTATTTCGAGCCAACGACACGCGGCCAGGCGGCATCGTATTTACGGCGTATTTTCTAGCTATTTATTTCGAGCCTATGAGATTTAGAGCCAGTGCCACAATAGTGTGTCCCATCGTCTGCAAATCTCATCGTCTCTAAATAAATACTATTTAATTTCGAGCCAACGAGATTTCAAGCCATTGGGATTTATAGACAGTGAGACTCTCCCATAATAATAATAATAATAATAATAATAATAATAATAATAATAATAATAATAATAATAATAATAATAATAATAATAATAATAATAATAATAATAATAATAATAATAATAATAATAATAGTAAATAAAAAGAAAAAAATTGACAAGTATAGTGAACTTGCAATTGAGATCAAGAAGATGTGGAAACAGAAAAAGGTAAATACAATCCCATTCGTAATATCGGCCAACGGCATCATACCGAAGAAGCTACATGAAAGCATTAAACAACTAGATCTTCCACCCAATGTTTACATCGAGACTCAAAAGGCAGTAATACACAACACGTGTAGAATAGTTCGTAAATTTCTAAACTAAGAATGATACTTCGAGATTCCGAGACAGCTTCCATCCTGACATGGTTTTCGTGGTTTCCCATAGTCCGAAGAGCAAATGCTAGGATGGCGACGAGAAATCGGCCACGACCGTACACAGCAGAAAGAAAACATCATCTACAAACTATATTATAAATGACTTATTTTAGTTAGAGTTAAGACAAAGTAATAATGTAGGTATGTAATATAGATACACATGGAAGTACTTGACGTAAGTCCGTACAACATGTTAGCTCCGGTTTTGACCGAGTTTGTATGAAATACATCCAATAAAATAATAATAATAATAATAATAATAATAATAATAATAATAATAATAATAATAATAATAATAATAATAATAATAATAATTATTATTATTATTTTTTTTTATTTATTTATAACATCATGTACAAAATGAAATAAGCTTCTTTCCACAAAGCCTTATGAAAAGGCTTGTCTGTGGTTTAAATAAATACAAAAATACATGAAATATCTGCGATAAGTGTAATAATATAATAATAATAATAATAATAATAATAATAATAATAATAATAATAATAATAATAATAATAATAATAATAATAATATATCAAAGCCTTAGTGTGAAGAAAATTTCCGAACTACCCATGATTAATTGAGTCTTACCCAGAATGTGATTTGAATGGTAGAGTAAAATAAACAGTATTTAATATCCCAGACATACCAGGTAGAGAAAATGTTAAATTCTATTGTTCCACTAGTATATTCGTAAAACTAGTATTATATAAATAATATGGTAACGACGTTTCCGTCCTACCCTTGATTAAACGATTGTTACCCAGAATGTGATTGATTGTCTATGGTAGAGTGAAATAAACAGTATAATTTAATATCCCAGATATAAACCAGGTAAAATTATGTGAAATTTTATTGTTCTATAACTAATATTCGGTTTAGGTTAAGTATTATTTCAAATATTATTGGATGAGCGTAGCGAGCGAAGCGAAGATTCCATTTCACTACACTGGAGAAAAAATCCGGAATGTTTTTCTTTTTTTCCTTTTTCTTTTTTTTCTGTTTGTATTATTGTGTGTTTGTTAACACGATTCTGACTAAACCGATACTCCAATTACAATGAAATTTTATGGAGGCCTTCGAAATCTCTTAACTTAGAACAGCCACGTTTTTGAGCGCAATCGAAAAATTATTTCTCATTAAAATCGCAGTCTTACGGTTTTTTTTCGATTTTTAAAAAAATCTTTGACTTATAACACCTACATGCTTTATCCGATTGTAATGATTTTTTCACATAACCTTAATTTTATGAATTTAGGTATTCGTGTGAAATTTGAGCGCAATCGAAAAACTATTTCTCATGAAAATCGAAATTGTACGTATTTTTTTCTTTTTTAAACCAATTCTTTGACTTATAACACCTACATGCCTTATCCTATTGTAATGATTTTTTCACAGAACCTTAATTTTATGAATTAATATATTCGTGTAAAATTTGCACGCAATCGAATAATTATTTCTTATGAAAATGATAATATTACGATTTTTGCCATTTTTAAATTACGATTAATTAAAAAAATTTAAAATTTAAGTTAAGTTTTAATTTAATTTAATTTAGTTGAAAAAAAATCTTCAACATAATAATGATTTTTTCACAGAACAACAGAAAATCCGCATAACACAATTGGCAGCTCAATGCACCAATTACGCTCATACAACAACGCGGCGGGACTTGAGCGTTTTCCTAGTGTGCATGTTATTTTAAATTAATCTTAAGTTTATACGAACTCATTCACTACCTCTTTCTCAAGAGGAGTCAAGCCTGTACTATGTCTTGGATGAATCTAGGGCGACGGTCGTCGCCCGGCAGACAAGCGATGCGATGCTTAGGCGACACCGAACTCCGGCCCTATATACAGCTACCAGAGTTGGGGGGTTTTCAGCTATCTGCACACGCCGCCCCGAAAGAGTTACAATCTTGAAACTCGGTATATGACCTGGTATGTGGTCCATGACATACCAAAAAAAAAATCAACCCGATACGACAACTCGTTCTGTGTTAAAAAAGGCTCTCAACATCGTCAAATTCCTTAAGGCTGGCTGGTGGGTGGGTGGCTGGGTGGCTGGCTGGCTGGCTGCCTGGCTAGGAGTTCTCCGCGGAGATTTATTTAGCCTACAGAGAAAACGGTAAATCTTAGAACTATGAAACTTGGACCACACTTAGGTGTATTTCAGACGCAGTGCCTTTTGCTTTCAAAACCAAAATCGGGTAACAGGGACCGGAGAAAATCAAAATTTGGATGATAATCAAAACGCGTAATTACCAAGGCGTGGTAATTTGTACAAACTTGAAATTTAACATGCTATTAACCATTATAAATATCTTGCGTCCAAAACACAAGGGGCTAAATTTGGGATGACCATGGGCCCAAAAATGACAAAAAACATATCTGAACTTTAAGAAATGAATCATTCAAAGAAAACGCTACAACTGAGATGTTTCAAACGTGGAATACATTTTGATATCTCTCATTCTCTATCACTTTTGAATATGGAAAGCAAAATTGGTTAACGGGTACCGGAAAAAACCCAAAATTATCAAAAGTAGGTAATTCCGTACTCTTATGAATAATACGCTTTACCGAGAAAACGGTTCATCTTAGAACTTTGAAACTTGGGCCACACTCAGATGTACCTCATATAACAAAAACCGGGCAATTGGGACCGGGGAAAATCAAAATCAAAATCAAAATCAAAACGCGTAATTACTCAGGCGTAGTAATTTGTATACAAGCTTGAAATTAAACATGCTCTTAACCATTATAAATATCTAGTGCTTATGCTAGTGCGTTGGTCTTGTTGTTAGCGTATCTGCTTCCAATGCAGAAGGGCCAGGGTTCGATTCCCGCTAAAGTCAGAAGTTTTTTAACTTCTGATTTGGACTTAAGTCTATCTGTTCTTGTCTTAGGAGTTTGTAAACGGTGACTTTGAAGCCGTCCTAGCAACGAAGCACATAATAAATTTCAGAGTTGTTCTGAATCGGCCTTGTTGATTCTGGCGTTGATCCGCGGGTGTTCGCACTGTCCATACCACTGATTGATATATTTCTTATTAAAAATATCGATCTTTGGTTGGTTATCGCTCACTCGTCGATTGCGTCGGGGCCTGCAGGGTTGGCTTGGTCGCTTTGATTTAAAGTCCCCCACTGAAAATCTGTTATATAACTGAGTGGGTAGTCTGTAAATAAAAATGTATTTATTTATTTATTTATTTATTTAAGGGGTATCTTTGGGGGGACCGTGGGCCCAAAAATGTAAAAAAAAACAACTTTGAACTCAACAAATGTAATCATTCACACCTTGATAGCGAACGAACAACAAAAAGATGTAATATCCAACCAAATACAAAAATTTGTAAAAAAAAAAAAACGGCAGCCAAGCTCTCCTTCAAAAGTCTTCGGCTGTGAATGCTGTGAGATATAGAAGTTGAGCCAAGCTTTTTATTCTTTCTACCTAGTTTCGCTTTTAAAATAAGTAAGATCATTTTCGCCTGTTGACGAGCGCCAAGCCAACGATTTTTGTGGTAAAAAAGTAAAATTTTTAAACTCGAAATCGATTTTTTTTTTATGATTTCGAGTTTAAAAATTTTACTTTTTTACCACAAAAATCGTTGGCTTGGCGCTCGTCAACAGGCGAAATGATCTTACTTATTTTAAAAGCGAAACTAGGGAGAAAGAATAAAAAGCTTGGCTCAACTTCTATATCTCACAGCATTCACAGCCGAAGACTTTTGAAGGAGAGCTTGGCTGCCGTTTTTTTTTTTTTTTTTTTACAAATTTTTGTATTTGGTTGGATAAACTTCTACTTCTAATGTAGGATGCTCTTCTATTAATGTATTTGTGTTCCAGATTTGAAACTGTACGAGTTCTACCTAAGCCGAGGTTCGGCTCCCTGTCCTACGTTCTCGTGCGAGGTCTGCGGAAAAACCTACAAGAACAAGTCCCACCTTAACAGGCACAGGAAGTACGAGTGTGGGAAAGAGCCGCAGTTTCAATGTCCGTATTGTCCGGTAAAGACGAAACAGAACTCGAACCTCAGTCAACATATTAGACTTGTACACTTGAAAACACAAAGCCAGTCGAGTCCCAGGCAAGAAAGAAACACCAAGTGACTTCATGGCAATATTATGTATTTAGAGAGTTGTTTCTTTCTCAAAATTCCGATGTATTTGATTTATTGGATGAGCGTAGCGAGCGTAGCGAAGATTCCATTTCACTACACTGGAGAAAAAAATCCGGAATGTTTTTTTTCTTTCTTTCTGTATTTTTGTCTGTCTGTTAACACGATTCCGGCTAAACCGATACTCCGATTGCGATGAAATTTCATGGAGGCCTTCGAAATCTCTGAACTTAGAACTGCCATGTTTTTGAGCGCAATCGAAAAATTATTTCTCATAAAAAACGCAATTTTACAATTTTTTCGATTTTTAAAAACTTTCTTCGACTTATAACACCTACATGCTTTAACCGATTGTAATGATTTTTTCACAGAACCTTAATTTTTGGAATTAATATATTCGTGTGAAATTTGAGCGCAATCGAATAATTATTTCTTATGAAAATCGCAATTTTACGATTTTTTTCTTTTTTTAAATTTCGATTAACTAAAAAAATTAAAAATTAAAGTTTATTTTTTATTTAATTTAAATTAATTAAAAAAAAATCTTCAACAGTAATGATTTTTTCACAGAAAAACAGAAAATCCGCATAACACATGGCAGCTCAATACACCAATTACGCTCATCCAACAACGCGGCGGGACTTAAGCGTTTTCCTAATAAATTATATATTTACTATGAGGGCTAGTATGTTAATGATACATCATATTTTGGCATAACTTCGTACATCTAAAATAAATATGAATACATGCTTCTGCACTCAAAGCAGGGATTCCCCAGGACCTTGAATACATTGATTTTATAAAAGTCCATGGTGTGACCAAGGAATTGAAAATTGGTCAAATCGTTGGTCGTATTCAAATATCACGTAAAGGTTAGTCAACTCTCAAGGTCATCTAGTAAATTAAAAAGAGTGTTAGACGTTAACAATATATTATTATTTCATCATATTTTCTTGTTTCGCGGTCATATTTCTAACTGTTTAAGATTTGTAAGTTGTTTGGTCATTAACATCCTAGCCATAGTTATTGTTATGACATTGGTATTCCATGTTGTTTCTCCTTCGATAAATTTATAATGCAATCCAGATTAACAATTTATTTGTAGTGGTTTGGGTATACAACATACACTTTACGTACTTACTTTAAACTTTTAAATTTATATTTTGTTGGTTAATAAATTGGGCTTTACGTATCATACTAGTGCACTTGCGCTAATGTGAGACAATGGGCTGTGTGGGGGCGATATTATGTCAAAGTTGATAAATCTATCTTATAAAGTAATGTTCAGTTTTGAACCGGAAATTTTGTCTGTAAGTTTGTCTCAAAAAGTGTTGAATTTATTAGTATAGATTTTTTATTCACTCAGTTACAAGAACTTATTTCAATCTAAGGTTAAATGTAGCATACTATGCGCCTTGTTTCTATGGTTGCCGTAGGGTCCTAGACATTTGCATTAGTTACCATTAAGCAAAAATAGAGAAATCATTTCCTAACTTCTCCTCTGGCCTTCCCTCCTAACATCTTTAGGTGTTCTTTACAAATTTAATCGAAAATATTGTTTTATATTTTTTGGGGGAAATTAATGTAGTGTAGTTTATTATAGTTTATTGTGTTCCCAGTGTAAATAATAGTATCCCTTTACGAATCAGTTTAACATAGAATAGGATATTCGTGTATATACGTTAAATAAATAAACACAATTTTCGATCGTACTGAAAATCAGTTTTGTTACTGAGTGGATAAGCTATGAATACAAAATTAATGTATATGTTATTTGTATGAAAAAGCTTTATATAAAGGTTGCATTCCTGTATTCATATTTCTTACTTTGCGTTTTAAATTCTGATATGGTCAGGTGTTTGAAAGTGGCAAGAGTGAAACAATGCTGATGACACGAGATACAACGAAGAATGTTAGGTTTCTACTCATGCGATGGAAGGATTCAACCAGAGATAGGAAGAAGAACACAGCAAGCTTTTTGGTTATTCCAATCTGTCCGAGACCTCATATGGATGAACCACCATATGGAAGTACCAAAGAAGTGCAAGGTTACCATCTACCAGACCTACTTTGTTCCAATACTGACATATGCAGCGGAGACTTGGAATATGACAACAGTGGATGAGAGCCTTGTGCAGGCTGTTATGAAGTGTTTGAGAAGCATTGTAGGTAAAACTAGATGGGGCCGAATACGGAATGAGGATATCCGAGACTAAGTAGGCGTGAGGAATTTAATGGAGCGAATTGACGACTGGTGATAGGCGGAGATAAAAAGGCGATCGACGGGTTACGTGACGAGAGTTGGGATAGATTCTCATTTCCCAATTTTATATCTGTTGAACGGCTCAACACTTACCACGCTCTAACTTTTATTCTATTCATTATTTGGACAAAACTTAATTAAGAGGAATAATATTTAGCAAACATATACATCATTCCATCTTATAGCGATTATTTCGATTTTTTTACACATCCGTTAGCTAGTTATAACAATGGACGCATTATACATGAAAAAATAATCAAAATGACTTTTAAGTTTTCTCAACTTAAATAGGCACGAAAATTTACAGACTGTAGTAATATGCAGCGTGCAATTTTTCACAGCTCATCCGCACGTCAAAGGTGCGTATTTTAGATAAAAACACATACCATGCATATCAGCGCGTGTGCTGTAAATTATCGTTCAGTGAAATTTCTATCTAGAAAGTTAATTTTTTTCTTGTCTAAACAGCCGGATGCATTTTTTGAAAGAGGTCTTGTCGAAATCCGATTAGTAGTTTTTTGTCAATAATTAAAGTTGAGAAAACTTAAACTCTGATATTTGTTTCATGTCTAATGCGAAGGCTATATCGATATAACAAGTTAATGGCTGTGTATAAAAATTCGAAGTAATCGCTATTAGAAGGAATTATGTTTGCTAAATATTATTCCTCTTAAGTTTTGTTCAAATAATGAATGGTAAGTAAGTAAGTAAGTAAGTAAGTAAGTAAGTAAGTAAGTAAGTAAGTAAGTAAGTAAGTAAGTAAGTAAGTAGTTTATTCATTGGACAGATATATGGTATCTGCAGTGTTGAATCCAGCTATGATCCCGGGGGGGATGTCATTCCCCCCCCCCCGGGAATAAATTGACTACATGCACTATATATTCCTTCATTTTTTAAATGTCACTTTGCCGTTTTTGAAAGGGTACGAACATATTGCTTTGAAGGTTGTTAAGGTTTATGTTTGTAACTGTAATCAAATAGGCAGACCCGACGAAAAACCTGTGGGCAACTCAGGTCAAGAACTAGATTTGTAAATGCATGGTCATTCGAAGGATTCCGACTTCTGTTTAGGAAATTCCCAATTATGTATTCTTTTGTATGTTGGCTCACAGTCGCGCCTCTTGAGAAGATATGAGCTTGCAGGACTGATACAGATGCAGTAGGTTGGCTCACAGTCGCGCCTTGAGAAGATATGAGCTTGCAGGACTGATACAGATGCAGTAGGTTGGCTCACAGTCGCGCCTTGAGAAGATATGAGCTTGCAGGACTGATACAGATGCAGTAGTGTTAGCTACTCTACTTTTATAACTTGGGCCTAGTCGGCCATGAAGCGTGTCAGGATAAATTAGTTGGATGAGCGTAGCGAGCGTAGCGAGCGAAGCGAAGATTCCATTTCACTACACTGGAGAAAAAAATCCGGAATGTTTTTTTTTTTTTTTTCTTTCTTTCTTTCTTTCTTTCTGTATTTTTGTCTGTCTGTTAACACGATTCCGGCTAAACCAATACTCCGATTGCGATGAAATTTTATGGAGGCCTTCGAAATCTCTGAACTAAGAACTGCCACGTTTTTTAGCGCAATCGAAAAATTATTTCTCATGAAAATCGCAATTTTACGATTTTTTTCGATTTTTAAAAAATTTCTTCGACTTATAACTCCTACATGCTTTATCCGATTGTAATGATTTTTTCACAGAACCTTAATTTAAGAATTAATATATTCGTGTTAAATTTGTGCGTAATCGAATAAAAATTTCAATATTACGATTTTTTCCTTTTTTAAAATTATGATTAATTTAAAAAAATAAGTTAATTTTTTATTTAATTTGATTTAATTTTAAAAAAATTTCAACAAAGTTCTGATTTTTTCACAGAACAACAGAAAATCCGCAAAACACATGGCAGCTCAATTCACCAATTACGCTCATCCAACAACGCGGCGGGACTTAAGCGTTTTCCTAGTAAATAATAACACAGATAACGTAATTAAATAAGATTATCGTTTATATTTAACAAGACTGTATTTTACTTACACGTTGCTACTGCATTTCTCTCGTTGCTAGCTATCCATCTAGTAAACAACTCTCATCATATACACACACTGCCTTGCTGTGTTGTCATATTTCTAACACTCGGCCTTCCTGCCAGATGATCGTCCTCGATCAGAAACGAACTAATTAAAATTAATATTGTTTAATTATGGAACAGGACGTGGAACTTTCTACAATTATTTACGGACGTATTCTTCAAGGTAAGCAGGTGGAGCTCGTACTCTGCGTTGGTGTCCTGGGGTATCGGTTCTATCCACTTGCTCCTCTTCAAGCGACTGGTCGGAAACCGAGGCTGCAGAGTCTTCGTCCGATGTTGCATCTTCTTTAGGATCCAAACGCCAAGGTTTGAGTTGTGACACATGAGCTGTTGTCACATAAAATCTTCCACCGTGTTGGGGAGCTAGTTGGGCGACCTTGTACAGTCAGGGTCATATATAAATCAAGAGGTCTGAAAGATACCTCTTTCACCGACATCTCGTGGTCAACTCTTGGTGCCATTATTTATATCGTCCTGTGAACTGCATTATCGATCGATGGAAATTCCCTATACTATTTGATGTTATTAATATTATTTAGGAGGCTTTGAAAGACTCTTGGTCAACAAAATAGTCAATATCTAGAAGGCAGTCAGAAGTGAAATAAAATTTTATCAAAACAAAAGCATATAACAAACTTTGGTTGTTTGCAAATAAGACTTGACAGCCAAGATAGAATTATTCAAAATTAATTAGAAACTAAGGCAAATATAAGAACTTAGGCATAGTCTTAATGCTATGCCAAGCCAAGGTATCGATGTATAATGCTCTCTTACGTTCCATATTATATTTCTTCTAGTCTTGATAGTTTCTCTGGTGAATAGAGAATTTTCCTTTGACATTTTAGCAGCCATGTTTCTTATTTACGTCAATATGCAGTTCACAGGGCGATATAAATAATGACACCAAGAGTTGACCACGAGATGTCGGTGAAAGAGGTATCTTAATCTTTCAGACCTCTTGATTTATATATGACCCCCGCTGTAACGTGTCGTGTGGGTAGCAGTTCGTGATTACCAGGGGTCCCCGAAACTTCGGCTGCGTCTTGGTGGGTTGACCCGTATGAGCAGGTGTCGTCTTCATTACTACTATCTCGCCTACCGTATACCTTCAAGCCTGCATACTTCTTCTTGTCGAAGGCTCGTTTAACAGATTCTTGTTTGCTTAGTATAGTTTGTCTTGCTTCTTCTTGCAACTGTACTGGTGACTCCCATTCGTTACTATCTAGATCGTGAGTGATCGTAGTAACCCGTCGTGGAATCTAGGTTGATAGCCGTGAAGAAGTTCGAACGCCGATTTTCCTGTGGTCTTGTTAATCGCGACATTGATGTCACATTCGACAAGAGTTAGTTTCTTGTCCCAGTCTCTATGATTGGGGTTTGTATGGCGATAGCAATTATTGGTACAATCGATCGATTGGCTCTTTCTTCTTGGCCGTTTGCCCTGGGATGTTTAGTAGAATTCAAGGTATGATGAAAACCATTTTCTTGGCAGAATTCTTCAAACTTCTTAGACGTGAAGCACGAGCCTCGATCCGTGATGACTTGTTCTCATAAGCCCCTTTGTAATACAAAGCTATCAAATGCTTTAGTACACCTTGTACTGACGTGTTCTTGGTTGAGTAAAGGTGAACATATTTTGTCAAGTTGTCCACAATGACCAACAAGAATTGATTACCCTTGTTACTTGTCACAAAGGGCCCCAAGTGGCCCCCGTTAAGGCTCCGTCAAGTTGGCCCCCCCAAAACTAAATTTCACACTAAAAGTTATGTGGATCGTTTGTGCATCGTTAGTGCACGTTTGTGCACGAAAAAGTTTCGTTAGTGCACCATTCTTTAAGGAGCATAACTTAAATTACTTGGGGGGGGGGCCTACTTGACGACCTCCCCCAAATCGGAATTTTGAATCCAAACCAATTGTGAACGTTAGTGCATCGTTGTGCACGTTTGTGCAAAAAGAAATTTTGTTAGTGCACCATTATTTTAGGAGCATAACTTAAATAACTTGGGCGGGGGCAACTTGACGTAGCCCCCCCCCCCCCAATTTGGAAGTTTGAATCCAAACAATGTGAACGTTAGTGCATCGTTAGTGCACCATAATTTTAGGAGCAAAACTAAATATTTGGGGGCCAACTTGACGTAGCCCCCCCAAATTTGGAATTTTGAATCCAAACCAATTGTGAACGTTAGTGCATCGTTAATGCACGTTTGTGCAATAAGAAATTTTGTTAGTGCACCATTATTTTAGGAGCATTACTTAAATTACTTGGGGGGGGGGGGCAACAAAACAACAACAAGTACAGTTTAAGTGTTAACGGGCGGGTGCATATCTATAGGGCCCGATTTAGGGGTGCAAACTGTGCCCACGAACACTGCAACCATTGATATTTAACTACTGTAGGCTAGATTAGCAGTCGGTGGTACACTTCTGTAACAATTAGAAGCCATCTTGAAATCCCAGTTTGCATGTTAATTAAATGGGAGCGATTTGTAGACAGAATATTTTTAAAGATGGCCACCAGTTTGACAGCTGAGCATACTAGCCTTTAACATTAAATGATAACTAAATTCGCTTATGCAATAACGTCTTGTTTGTTCAATCCCATGCTGCACAAGCTAAAACCATATCAAACTACCCAGAAAAATACTTTATTGCTTTAAAAAAGCATATTAAAACGCCAATTCGCCATCTTGAACTGGATTTTCTACGCTTTAATTTGCTACGCTCGCGCCTCTGCAGAAGTATTGGACACTGCTAATCTAGCCTACAAGAGGGGTTTAATATCAATGACTGCTACAGCTTTCAGGGATGCCAAAATAAAGAAAATGAAAGTTCTAATCAATGTTTATTATTACAGTAATTTGTCCTAATTTAATTTAAAGTTTGTACCAAAATGTGTTTCCGAATGTAATATATACATGTATTCGTCATTTAGTTAGACTCAGTGGCGTAGCCAGGGGGGTGGCCCGCAATATCGCACTAAAAATAAAAAACTCATATTAAAACCATTATTTCTATAGATTCTAGCTAACTTTTTTAACTTTTTCTTTCACAGGGTACTACATCACCATAACCTTAATGTCCATGTAAAATATGAACGTCGTAGCCCCGCCCGTTTGGTCAGAATCGGCCCAAATGTGACGAAAATATCGCACTAAAAATCGAAAAAAATCGTAAAAGTACTACATTCATGAGAAATATTTCTTCGATTGTACCCAAAAACGTAGCAAGTCTAAGTTCAGAGATTTCGAAGGTCCCCTTAAATTTTCATCAAGATCGCATATGCCGTTTGCCCGGTAGAGAGCGAACAAACAGACAGAAAAACTAACAAAAAACAAAACACCCGAGCTATTTTTCTTGGGGTAACGTAAGTGAAAAACAAACAAAAAAACAGAAAGTCAAATTGAAGTCTTCACTTCGCTCGCTACAGTCGCTACGCTCATCCAAAAATATCGATCTTTTGTTGGTTATCGCTCACTCGTCGATTGCGTCGGGGCCTACAGGGTAGGCTCAGTCGCTTTGATTTACTGTCCCCCACTGAAAATCAGTTGTATAACTGAGTGGGTAGACTCTAAATCCAATTTATTTATTTATTTATCTAGTGCTTAAAACACAAGGGGTATCTTTGGGGGGGCCGTGGGCCCAAAAATCTGAAAAAAACAACTTTGAACTTAACAAATTAAATCATTCAAAGTCCATCAATCACACCATGATAGCAAACGAACAACAAAAAGATGTAATATCCAACCAAATACAAAAATTTGTAAAAAAAAAAAAAAAAAACGGCAGCCAAGCTCTCCTTCAAAAGTCTTCGGCTGTGAATGCTGTGAGATATAGAAGTTGAGCCAAGCTTTTTATTCTTTCTCCCTAGTTTCGCTTTGAAAATAAGTAAGATCGTTTCGCCTGTTGACGAGCGCCAAGCCAACGATTTTTGTGGTAAAAAAGTAAAATTTTTAAACTCGAAATCATAAAAAAAATTCTTGGCCATGAACCAAATTCAATGGCCAAACCATTTTTTTATGATTTCGAGTTTAAAAATTTTACTTTTTTACCACAAAAATCGTTGGCTTGGCGCTCGTCAACAGGCGAAATGATCTTACTTATTTTCAAAGCGAAACTAGGGAGAAATAATAAAAAGCTTGGCTCAACTTCTATATCTCACAGCATTCACAGCCGAAGACTTTTGAAGGAGAGCTTGGCTGCCGTTTCTTTTTACAAATTTTTGTATTTGGTTGGGTTTTGATTACTTCTAGGTGGCAGTGCATAGTGCACCTCGTGCGACTTTGCGTTGCCATGGTGACGTTACTTTTGTTAAAATGTAATTTTCATCCACACTACTTATCGGAATCAAAATAAAATTAACATATTCGTGAACGGACGGACATTCTAAATGATTTGGCCACCAGATTTTGTCGCCGTTTAGTTTGGAAAAAAATCGATTAACTTTAATGTAACTTTGTAACTTTTTGAACGATTTTGCCACAAAACTAATGGCATTCAATCGAGTACGAAGCTTGCGGATGGTACAAATTTCAACTCGATCCGACCCTCCGTTCGAACGTTATGGCGAGACATACAAAATAAAAAAATAAAAAACGAGTGACAATTTTTTTCCGGCAGAGTCAAATGGAAACGCTCGCTTAAACTTACATGACAACGTCATAGTCGCCTTCTATAAAGCAAAGGTTAAACATATATATATTATATAATCAATGTGGATAGAGATAGGAGTCACAGCTTACCTATATGTAGAGGTGGGTGGCTGCCATAGTAGAGAAAGAATAAATATGTCAACTATTTACTATTAACTATTAAGTAATTAATTTATTAATTGATTTTGAATTAAAAATTAACGAAATCACCGAAATTTACTCCATTTTGATCACCTTCGGTTATTTAATCCAAGTGTACAGATTTTTAACTTACCGTAAGATTAATAGCGTGTTGCTTAGACAAACCATTCGGGGTTTAGTGATAGAAGCCTGAATTTTGGACCATTTACTCAGAAAAATGCACTGAATAATTTTCCAGGTGGTCTATCGAAAAACGTTCCCGTTCAGGGGTGACCATGGTGCAAAGTTAGCTGTAGTAGCTGTAGGTTGTAGGTAGTTAGCTGTAGGTATAATTTGAGACAAAACGAGTCATCACGTGATAGACTTTCGTTAATATGAGTAAACTTTTGAAAATGGGGTCAAAGTCATTGAGTGAAACTGTACTAAGGTGTTAAAAAACTTTTTTTATAATTTTTCTTACTATTGGCATAATTTTGAACAAACGAGTGGTCACACGATACACTTTCGTTAAAATTGAGTGAATTTGTTAAAATGGGATCAAAGTCCATGAGTAAAAATGTACCAAGGCATGGCAACATGTCCCTTTCGGCCTAATTCGTAATATTGGAATAATTGGGACAAAACAAGTGGTCACACGATACACTTTCGTTAATACTATTGAGTAAATGTGTGAAAATGGGTCAAAGTCCATTGTGTGGACATATAGGCCCACCCAAGGTGTTAATAACTTATTTACGTCTTATTCGTATTATGGCATAATTTGGGGCAAAACGAGTGGTCACACTATACACTTTCGTTAATCTTGAGTAAATGTGTGAAAATGGGTCAAAGTCCATTGTGTGAAAATGTAGCCAAGGCATGGCAACATGTCCCTTTCGTCCTAATTCGTAATATTGGAATAATTTGGGACAAAACAAGTGGTCACACGATACACTTTCGTTAATATTGAGTAAATTTATGAAAAGTGGTCAAAGGGCGCATAATCTGATCAGATTTACATATATGTTGAAATTTAATTTTTAAATAAAACTTTAGATCTTAATCTACAATAATTGTTAATTTGGCGTCCTTAATATTATATTTGAATACAGATTTATTTATTTTAGTTTTATCAACCCCTTTTAGTACACCCCCTTTTTCTCCTGTAAGCAAGCAACTCTTTTGAGGGCACCTCAAGCCATTTTTTAGAGAACATTCTTCTGAGTATTTTAGGGAAAATTCACGGCCCTATCACAAAACCCATGACTGGTAGGCTAATCCTCCCAGCACAGTACGAAAATTGTGAATAAAAGTCAAAGGGTGCAAAATCTGGTTAGATATACAATATATGGTAATTTATTTTTTGTTATTAAATTTTAGGACTTTTATCTACAATCTGTATTAATTTTGTAATCTTAGGATTAAATTTAGTTTGATATTTGAATTTTCAAATTTTTTCAAATTTAATTTTTTAAAATTTTTTTTTAAATTCCATTTTTTCACCCCCTTCCATCTCCTTAACCGGACGAATTTTGTCATGGCACCTCGAGGGAATTTTCTTAGAATATTGATCTGGATATACATCCAAAATTCACGGCTCTACCACAAAACCCCTAATTGTTAGGCTAATCCGCCTAGTAACAGGAACCAAAATGTAAAGAGTCCTGTGGTCACTCCTCGATCACGCGATCCTGGCGGAGAATCGAGGCGAACCACCTTGGTATAACACCGTATCCTCTTCTTAGAGGATCTTAAATTATAGACTCCTTGCAAATACACCATCTTATAATCAATTAATTGTATTTCAATCAACAATTTAGTTGTTTTACCACGGTTATGATGACGTGTATTTCATTATTATTAAGAAAGATTTTCAAGATTGGGAATGTCAATAATAGTGATGAATTTAACTGTCACAGTTAACATGTTTTATTAATTTTTGGATGAGCGTAGCGAGCGAAGCGAAGATTCCATTTCACTACACTGGAAAAAAAATCGGAATGTGTTTTTTTTTTCTTCTTTTTTTTTGTATTTTTGTGTGTTGGTTAACACGATTACGGCTAAACCGATACTCCAATCTCAAAGAAATTTTCTGGAGAACTTTGAAATCTCTGAACTTAGAACTGCACGAGTCGAAAAATTGATCGAAAAATTATTTCTCATGAAAATTGCAATTTTACGATTTTTTTCGATTTTCTTGTTTTTTCTGTTTGTGTTTTTGCTAGTTTGTTAACACGATTCCGGCTAAACCAATACTACTCCAATTGTGATTAAATTTTTTGGAGGCCTTCAAAATCTCTGGACTTAGAACTGCCACCTTTTTGGCGCGATCGAAAACTTATTTCTCGTGAAAATCGCAATTTTACGATTTTTTATTTTTATTTTTTTGTTTTTGTTTATATTTTTGTGTGTTTCTTAACACGATTCCGTCTAAAACCGATACTCCAATTGCAATGAAATTTTATGGAGGCCTTCGAAATCTCTGAACTTAAACCTGCCACGTTTTTGGGTACAATCGAAAGAAATATTTCTCATGAATATCGTACTTTACGATTTAAAAAAAAAAATTAGTGCGATATTTTTCGTGACATTTGGGCCGATTTGACCAGACGGGTGGGGCTACAACGTTCATATTTTACATGAACATTAAGGTTATGTGATGATATTGCTTCTGAAAGAAAAAGTTGAAAAAGTTAGCTAGAATCCATGGAATAAAGGTTTAATGTGAGTTTTTTTTAGGTTTATAATAACAGTTAACAAGTAACAATAGAAAACTTGACAACAATCAATCACCTACAATGCATTTAAAAAGCACTTGCAAAGGAAAAGTAGTCCTACGTAAACTAAAAACTGACCAAAACGCTCATCCATCAACGCGGCGGGACTTAAGCGTTTTCCTAGTAACAATTAATGATTGCTACAAATCACAAATAATAATTTTTACGTTCACGTCTTTCACGTGTATAGTTTCTTTGAAAAATGTATGGAACGCGTTGTATATTTTAATTTTAATTCACGTCTTTTGTTTAATTTGATGTGCAAATGTGATAAAATTCGACAACTTAGTCTTTCTGCAAATTTGAGTATGTTAAATAGTTTTTTTTTCTGAATCCATTACAAAAAGAAAAATATCTGTTGCAATTTGTGTAAAGATCAAGAATTATTTCGCCACTGGTTACAAGGGTGGAGAGAGAATCTTATATAAGGAAAAGGGGGATTATAATTGGAAATTTAAAAGATACATCATTAAGACTGACATGGAGAAATTTTCGTTACTAAACAGAACAATGTCTGAGTGGAATAATTACAGAACATTGTGGAAGAAGAGAAGATAATATATTTTTAAAGTTTTCTAGAAAAAATATGAATCTGTTTAAGTGTGCTTAGTATTCTATGAATTTAAAAATTATTATCGGTCTTACCACCATGAATATTTTATACTTATTAGGTGTATTTTTCAATAAACAAAACCGTTCAGCTGCAATAATCAACACCTAAGCACGTGCCTTTTTGTTCCAACAACTTTCAAAAATTGCTTTTGCATTGCAGAGTCAATATGGTAGGCCGGAACTAATTTAGGTGTCTTCATCATTGCTGTGATCAGTTTTTGACTTATACATTTTTCAATAATAATTATGTCTAATATAAATATATTTTAAATATCAAGATCTTTTGTGTTAAATTGTTATCAAGATTTGAACAGAAGAATGAAGATTCGCGTTCGGTGGTTTGTTCTGTGAAAGTAGGACTAGGGAAACGCCAAAGTCGTTGTTAGACGAGTGAGTGAGCCATGTGTTGAGTACCCGGTAACATTTCTTTACTTCCCCTTACCTTAGGCCTCCCTAGCCTAACATAGGCTACAGTGGAGCATTTTGGCCTAAACTATGGCCTAAACTTTTACACAACTCCCGGACCAACAATCTACCATTAAGCAAGACCCGGCAGTCACACGGAATATTCAGTTGAAGACTGCCAACAACAGCAACCTCCGGCACAGTGATTTCCACCAATACCCTATACGAATATAATTATCAAACTCAAATGCAAATGTTCCCGGGTACTCACCACATGACTCGCTCACTCGTCTAACTACGACTTTGGCGTTTCCCTAGTATAGTTGGCTAAAGCGCCCTTGTAGCCGAAATGTGGGAGACGTGGGTTCAATCCCCTGGTCGGGAAATATTTTGTAATTTCTAGATTGCATTTCAAAAATAATTAAACATGTTTTGAAATGCATATAACGCAGTGTAGTCCATCATCTGTGGCAATAGGGCCTCCGGCCTACTATGGTTATACATAGCCAGTACGAAATACGTGAAAATATTGCAAGGTTTACTCAATCTACGAGCGGAATTTGGGGATACCTTGACGTCCAACATTCGACTGACCTTGCATGGGCACGGCATTTCACGGCCAGGCGAAAAACAAACAAAAAATATATTTTCAAAATCTAAAACATTGTCGTTAAAATAATTTCTAAACATTGGAAGTCTATTTTTCAGTTTATTATTTCTTGTAGGTTTAATTTTTTTTGATTGGATAGGATATTGCTTTACGTCTCATATTTATGCAACTTGGCTAATCGAGACGAAGGGAGGGACGTAAGGGATGACGCGGGGGGACAAGGGGTGGACAGGCCTGTGTGGTCAGAACCAGCCACAAGCATATGGGGAGGGCAGGGGTTCCCCCACGTCGTGGTCGTCTCCGTCTGTGTCATCATCCGTTCGTGTTGTCTTTGTCGTCGCCGTCGTGGAGGTAGTCAAAGGGAAGGGGTTCCCCGACGACGACCCAGAGCTCGCCATTAGTTTCAGGGAGTGAAACTCCCCTATTCACGGGCCAAACCGCGAGAAGGTGTCGAGTTGGAATTTGAATGCCCCTTGTATAAATCGCAATGAACCTTGCTGATTTTGTTAGCAGTTCTCAATAAACTCGTACCGGATGTCCGTTTAAAATTTCAGCGCAATCTGTTCAGCGATTCGGCCGATTTTCAACGTACACACACACACACACACACACACACACACACACACACACACACACACACGCACGCAGAAAAACAATAAGGGTCGTTTAAGTCGAATGAAAATCACTACGTTCGCTACGCTCACTCGTTCAATTACTCGCTGATGTGATGTTCCTGATTTTTACAAACCTCATATTCCTTTGAGTGAGATTGTCTAATAAATCATATTTCTTTCTTTTCATTTCTCGTTTTTTCGTGACTTATTAACTTAATTTCTTTTTTTTTCTGTTTTCCCCTTTTTAGGGCGCGACTCTCGGGAGCGGCCTTATAGGTTTGCAAAAGTTTATACATTATGTATGTGTGTACATTTGGAGCGCGTCAAGACCTATGCATTTATTTGAGGTAGAAGATATTAACCAATATCAACGAAACTTTACAATTATGATTCCAAAAGCACACAGCATCACTCCTTGAAATTTCATACTGTTTTGAGGGGCGTAAGTGTTCCTAAATGCAAGTTTAGTCAGCCTAAAATTTTACATTTTACACATTGCGATAGTTTATCATCAAAAGTCCGTTATCAATTTTGCGTTATCACAACGAAACTCAAACTCGCATCGCCTCGATAGTTTGGTAATAGAATACTACCAAATAAATTTTTGGCGTATAGTTCGAGCCACGTGTACAGAAAATATTCAGATACGAAATCAAAA